>CAHIKZ030004103.1:602500-617500 GCA_903632075.3 Acanthosepion pharaonis | reverse complement strand
CTCTTACTCCGAAACGTTATACCTTGATTACTGTTTAAACTTGACTAATGCATGGAATAATAATGCAACACAAAAGGTACTTAGAACAAAATGTATTGAAACAAGAAAGTGTACACAATATTTACATATAGTCTTTTGTGTATTCCTGGTAAGACCGTTCCTGGAGAATGTGTTGACTGAGTCGCAGTCGGGCAGAGTCTCGGGTTAAATCTCTTGATTCCTCTCACTCTCTTCCCGGTACCAACCATATTTATATGGTCGGTACTCCACTATGCAAATTAGGTGGATCCTACTACAACAATTACCCGCTGGGCCTTGTATACAGCGAACGTCATTGTAAAAAAAAAAAATGAAGAAAAAAGGACCTACTTCCACACTGAGTGGACCCTTTTTTTTCTAGCATGTGGGACACGAAGGAAATGAAGGGGATTCAATTCCGTGGATCTGTCATGGTTTGTCTTAGCAGTAAATGTCTAAACTGGTGATAGACCATCTGAACATTTGCCATGGAAATAGCGATAGAGTTGCGACAGAGATGCGACGTCACATCTTTACGAAAGACCGCAGAAGCAAAAATAATTCATTACAGACGAGAACCATGGATACGATGTTGAAATCTGTCAAGCCTGTAAATTGAGGAATGAGCAGATGCAGTCCAGGTATACCCAGCACATTTTCGGTTATACGTGAATCTCTGAAAAGGTTTATTGTGACTTTTTCCTCATATATCGGGTGTAACAGTAAAATTGTCCAAATCGGGTTCCATCCCACAAAATGTTTAATATCTAAAAAAAAAAGTACCACTAAACTAATTTCGTTTCTCTTTTCCAAATTTTCAGACGTTTAGCCATCATGACACGATTTATGGTATAATCCAACAATTATATTTTTTTTCAATGCAAAATTACTTCTATGTATATATTGTGAGACCGGAACGATGTACACAATAGACTCTTCCAAGTGTATATTAAGTATGCGACACAACACTCTAGACAGAGACACAGAGAGACAGTGAGAGACAGAGAGAGCCGCGTACGACTACCAGTATTGGACACTAACATATAGTAAGCTCCGCTTACACTATCTCTGTAACCTATTGTTAATATATCTTTCTTACATCTAATCCGTGTTCCGTGTTTTCCTTCTGTGGTCCCAACTTTGGCCCCACATCAGTATATTATTTTAGCTATTATAAAAAAAAGAATAAGAAACAATTTCAGTGATTTCAGTCGGCACATAATTATTTCATTGATTGCATTTTGAAGTCATTTTGAAGTGCAATTAGAATATCTCTTCAAACATCCTTTACTTTTCTTCTTTTTTTATGCGACGTGACTCTTCAGGACGTTGTAGCTGATGGCTCTCCACAATTTCCTGTACATCCTGTGTTGCTCGTAATAAATTTTGTCTCTGTTATCTCCCATAAACTCTGTTCTGCCATTCATTTACACAAGGTCGTTAGTTAAGTGATTTGCTTTTTCCTCTGTCCCACCTGCCTTCAATATATACAGTGAGTATCAAAATTTCCAATCCTTCTTTCCTCATTATGGACCTTAGAAATTTTAACTGTCTATTTCTCATGTTAAATATAAGTGTCGATTTTTTAATTTCCCCTAAAACTTCGTCGTTGCTCATCTGTTCGGTTCATGGATACCTCAGCATCCTTCTGTAGAACCAACGTTTTATTGCTTCAAGTATCTTTTTTCCTCCCTGCCGTGATTGTCCGGCATTGAATGCTGCATAGAAGGACAGATATTATGCAACTGTACATTACTTGTTTTTAGTTTCTAAAGACAGTTTGCTATTTCTAAATACTTGCCTTACTTTTTGGAAGACATCTTTCGCCTTCGGATTTCAGAGTTGCACTTTCCGTTTTTCACAACGTTTGCCAGCACTTTTCATTGGACCAAAATGATGGAAGTATGAGAATGCGGATGAAATTCAGGTGGTGATGGAGAATTGAAACCTACTGTAAGGAATTGTCTACATCAGCAGCCAGCTGAGATTTACATGCTATCATTCGAGGGTGAAACACCACCACTGAAAAGGATGATGGCTGTGCTGTGAAGTAGGGATGTGAACCTGTGATGTATAGCTATATCTTGATGCACGATATGTTTGACTGTCTTTCTTATTTCTTTTTTGTTGTAGCACACTTACGGACGATAATGGGAACGTCCCCCTTAACATAAATACAATAGTAAATACTGTATGTTGGTCTGCAGTTGGAGATTCATCTCACTGTAAAAAAATATTTTGTAAAAAATTCAGCAAAATTAAGATTGTGTCTAAAAAATCTTTTTATTTTGATCACTGTATCTTGAACTAGCGCCCAGGCTGCATTTCGGTGCAACTTGAAATGTGAGACAAAAGGTTTTGTTTAAAAAGTGTTGAAAAATAAAAAAAAGATTTAATGTGGGTTTATCGGCAGTTCAGTGGAAAAATTCCATCAAATAACATGCTTCCTCATTTGGGGACGAAAAAACTCATTGCCCCGGGCTATAAACCCTTTGGTCCCATTTATTCCAACGAACCTGGAAGTGACATTTCCTCTGTTGTACTAGGTCCTGGGGTGACCACCTGGGTGTTTCAGATTACACTGCGAACTTGTTCCGATTCCGCTACAGTTATTGGCAGTCTGTCACGTGGTTCGCTCATCTCTTGAGTGACGCCAGATATACTCTATGCAAATAGGGCAAAGTTCATTGCTCGTAAATGGCTTAGTTAATAAAAGCATATGAAATATAATTTAGAGCTGGGTTCAAATGGTCCATTACTAATAAACCTTTGAGAATCTTGTATATAATTTTAACACTACTAATTAACATGACCAATGATATGTTGCCTCTCGGCGTGTGGTGAACGAGTAATGGAATGAATTAACGAGGATGGATAGGCTAGTTCAGTCTTCATTATAAACTATGTGCTGAATTTAGGGTTTAAATGTGGAAATATCATTATAACAGAGTGCCAACAGCATACGTAAATCTTTATGACAAGTCAATGTCAATATACCTGTTCTACAATATATTTTATATAGTAATATATATACAATAATTTATTGCAATAATGTTTGTCCGTCAGCCAAATTAATAGAAATAATGGGACTTTCTTTCTTTATTCGATCTCTGTCTGTCTGTCTCTTACTTTCTTTCATTTCTTTCTTTTTCTTTTTAGTAATAAAATAAATTGCATTTTTTGACTCTTCTTTCTTCTCTCTTTCTTTTTAAAAGTTTCTTCTCGCTCTCTGAAATGATTTTGTCTTCCAATTTTCTTCTTGCTTCTTCTCACTGTCTTTCTTCTCTCTTTCTTTTTTCTTTCTTTTTTATTCACTTGCTCTGTGTCTCTTTCTTTGTTTCTTTCTTTGTTTTTAGACAGCAAATACTTTTTGTATCTTTCTTTCTTTCTTTCTTTTCTTTCGGCAGTTGCGGGGACGCCTCAGGCCCTGTCCTAGCGGATGGTGTAATGCAGGGGTCGGCAACCTTTTTGCTAACTATGTTCCAACATAGGGTTTTAAAATCATCCAATGTGCCAACAGCATACATATCTTTATACAAGTCAAGGTAAATATACCTGTTCTACAATATATATTTATATAGTAATATATATACAATAATATGTAAACCAGATTAATAGAAATAAACTTTCTTTCTTTATTCGACCTCTGTCTGTCTGTCTGTCTCTTTCTTTCTTTCTTCTCCTTTCTTTCTTCCTTTCTTTCTTTCTTTCTTTCTTTCTTTCTTCTCTCTTTCTCTCTCTCTCTTTCTTTTTTCTTTCTTCTCGCTCTCTGTCTTTCTTCCTTTCTTCTGTCTCTATCTCTGTCTTTCTTTCTTCTCTCTTTCTTTTTTCTTTCTTTCTTTCCTTATTTCTTTTTCTTTCTTTTTTCTTTCTTTCTTTTCTTTCTTTCTTTTTTCTTTTTCTTTCTTTTTTTCTTTCTTTTTTATTCGCTTACTCTGTCTTTCTTTCTTTCTTTCTTTCTTTCTTTCTCCACTCTCTCTCTCTCTTTCTTCTCTCTTTCTTTCTTTCTTTCTTTCTTTCTTTTTTTCTTTCTTTCTTTCCGATGTGTGGATGGTGTAATGCAGGGATCGGCAACCTTTTTGCCAACTATGTGCCGACTCAGGGCTTTAAAAATAATTTAGTGTGCCAACAGCAGACGTATTTTTATAAAAGTCATGGTCACTATACCTGTTCTACAATATATTTTACATAGCAATATATAGTATATATACTTTAGTATATATTAAAATTGAAACAGCTAAATCTTTTGTAAGTCCAACGTATAGTTTATTGTTAAAACAGATAGATTAAAAGACGAATGTCCACTGAAAATTAATGGCAATTTAATTTATAAAGTCAATTGCAAAGATTGTCCAGCAAATTATATTGGCATGACCTCCAGATCACTAAAAGAAAGACTAGACGAACGTCGGTGTCTTTGTGCTAAGGTAATAAAAAATTAAAGCGACCGAAAATACTTAGAGATGTCATCAGAAATGACACTTCACGTCATCAAAGAAGGTCACGAAATAGACTTCGACCAACCTGAAATAAAATTGACCAACCAAGTAAATTCAACCAAATGTGACGTCCCTAAACACAGCCTTCGCTCGCTCCTCGCTGCTTCGTTCGAGTGTCGCCGCTCCAAACGTGACGTCCGCCTGTCGCGTCAGTCGTGTTGTCTCGTCCTGTGACGACCAACTGGCTTGGTATCGGTCGCGGCACCCAAATGTGACGTTCTAACCTTTTGGTGACTCGGATGGGAATCTGGTTAGATCCGATATCAGCCTCGTCGTTCCCAACTCGCTTCCAACGTCTGGTTACCAAAGTAACTGCGTTGATCTCCAGTCTGCCTACCCACGTTGTGAATTGATCTTAGGCAGACGAAATCAATCAGTCGTCAGGGCCGTAATGCAAGTTGGGACCAAGCGGGGGTGGTATCGCACAAATATGTATAAAATAAAATAAAATGATAACTCAAAAGTTCAAGGTATCAAAGAAAAGGATAACAAACTTTATGTCTAGTTGCTGGATACATAGGACTGCGTCTATCTCCCGACCCGTTCTATGGATTGTGACACGTTGTTTTCCGTTAGACGAGTTTTAACACTTCAAGTTGTTTGCTCTTTAAGAAATTGGTTTTTTTGGTGTGTCTTCGGGCGAAAGTGGAAAAAACTTATTTTGGTGGTCTGGATCTAAGTCGCTCTTCAAAATAATTGTTCTTGGATTGAAGATGAGTCCGGAAATTGCGCGAATCTTGGTCAGCCGATGTGAGGCCTGCCTCAACTGAGCACTGGAGACTGACTCTGGGAACTGTCTCGAACCGAACTTAACTCTGGAACTTTCTGGAACTGTCTGATTTTCGCTCGCTGCGACTTTGCTTATATGGACGCCGACCAAAACCGGGGTGGGTTTGTCGGCGCCAGGGGTTCCTCGATAATTCTAAATACATATCCACTTCTCTTATTTTTGGTTAGGAATTTTCCACTTCTTTCCATTTTTGGGAGCCTTCTCTTACTCCCACCTTCTCACCATACTTCAGAGGGCGTGAACTTCCCTCCCCACTTCTTCGTAGCAACCTCTCATACCCATCCTCTAGGTGGGCGGCGACAGCTTCCTCCTTGCGTCACGTGATCACCACTCGGCCAATGATATCCAGCCGGGCGTGTGCGATCCCGCGGGCTTTGTTTCAGCGAAAAAAATATCTTGCTTAAAAAAAATTATCTTTTTCTTTTCCTTTTCTTTCTTTTAATCGCAGTTCTCATTTTCTCTGGCCGCAAATAGAGCAATGCGATCGGTGGTGGTCATAACTCTTGTTCTCACCTGGACTTCGTCAATCGTCTTATCGCTAATTATCAGAATGGGTGGTCTAGCGAAACACAGTCGACCGTCGTCTCGAGAAAAAAAAAGTTCCATTGTCCTAGCCGTATTTGCATTCTTGGTGCCAATTTCTGATAACATAGTTCTGTTATCGCAGCCAAAGATGTCTTGTCAAAAAAAACGGTCAGACGTTACATCGTGTGCGGCTTGGCAGACGACACAGTTAATTTTTCATATGTATCCAAAGCTCTGTATTTCACCTGTTCTTTGTCAATTATCAAAATAACATTTTCAATTGGAGTTTTTCTTGGCTAGTCGGTCTGTGGTCTGCTAATTAGATGTTTTCCGCATTGAGCTGCTCTTATCTATCCAAAGCCCTGATAACACAAGTTGTTGACAGTACACAGTCGATTCCCCCATCCACCTAGAATCCTTCTGCCATTGTAATGACATCCATGAGTGGGTCTCGCCTCTCTTTTCCTTTCTTTCCTTTCTCCTCTTCCTTTCTTTTCTTTTTTCCCTGGTAAATGGTTCCACACAAACACGAGTAACTGAACAAATGATAATAGCAAGTACCTAAAACAGTAATCTGTAATAGATTTGATGTAGCACAGCTTCAACCAGCATAGACTTCCCTACTTCAACGAAAAACACGAAAAACCTAGGAGTACTTTTTTTCACTCCGGTTTGGAAATAACATTTCTTTTTTTTTCTTTAAACAATTCCCACGCATTCAGCTTAACGCGAAATCAATTCGATCGAAATTTTTTTTTCTGTTAATTTGAATTTCTGACGTATACAATGGAGCTTAGTCGCTGTTCCATTTATTTCACAAGAGTGATCAGAGATTGCAAAAGCTTTCCGAAATATTTTCGTCTTAACAATAAATTATCCGTTCGAATTACGGCTGTTTTTTTTTTTCTTTTTAATTCAACTTCACTAAGGATTTGTTTTTTAATAAATTCAACTCGAAGCAAGTTAATAACACCACTATGACACAAGTGGCTATTGAGACTGAAAGAAAAAGTTTAAAAAAAAAAATGGAACTCCAATAATTATATATAAATGTCAGAATTTAGACGGAGACGCTAGAAGTATAGAGTTGAAAGTAGAATGTACATGGAACTGGTGTCCCGATCCTAAACATGGAACAAGAGATAAATCTTTACTCTTGCTTAAAAGATCAGTCAGCAGTGGGAACCGGAAGTGAACGTATCTTGTTCTATAAAACGCACTGCAAATTATGTACTAAAAAACAAATTACAGCTATTGATCAAACAAATATCCAAACACTTTCTTTCACTGAAATCGTTACATATGCATTTAAATATAAGTGAACAACTAAATGAACTAAGAAATATTTTTATTAATGGAATAAATATATATATATATATATATATATATATATATATATATATATATATAAATTAATTGATTTAAAATATGTTTTTTTTTCACTACACAGTTCAAACTGTTCTTTCTTTTTATTTATATACATACATATATATATATATATATATATATATATCCAAGATATATAAACTAAAACATTAAAAAGATTAAATGCCGAAAAACTCGCTGGACAAACCTTAATTGTTTTATGACCCTTCACAGAACTCTTCATTGACAATTCTAGAAAGAAAATTCGGAATGGGGAATGTCTCATAAAAAAAAGAACTGAAGAAAAATTAAACAATTTTAAATAATAAAAAATCTCCCTTTCCAGACAGTTTGAAGAGACCAGACCAGAAACACGCAAAAGAAAAAAAAACAAAAGTATAATATTTTTCTCAATAAATCCATTAAACCAAAAACAACTACCCCTCTTCTTTTTAATATACATACTTTTCTCTCATTGGAACCACTACAACAAATTTCCTTTATATATATATATATATATATATATATATATATATATATATATATATATATATATATATGGTGGTACTCATTTGGAAAAAACCTCGGATAGCTCAAGGCAGTAAACAAATAGTTACCCGATGAAAAAATGGGAATAAAAAAAAGAAAGAACTAAGAACATTAAAACAAGAAAACAATCGTCCATGTTTTAAGCTCAAGAAACCTAACCGAAAACAAGTAAAAAGACAACTACGGAAAGTGCTCAATACACGAAGTAGAACAAAACCTAAGATAATTCTACTTAAGTTTCACCTAAATGGATCTTAAGGTATATATATATAAACCTATATATATTTATATATATATCTTATATATATATATATATATGTGTGTGTGTGTGTGTGTGTGTGTGTGTGTGTGTGTGTATGTATGTATGTATATATATACCGGATGTAACAGAGAAATTGTCGAAATCGTGTAAAAGCAAAATTGTCCATTTGCTAGATTACGATCTGAACCATTGTATCTTAGAAATGATTAAAGATATCTCCCTAGCATTCTCCGAGGATTTTAGAACACTGTGGGACTCTACTTTAAGCAATAGGAATGTATAATTCCTCGCCACGTTTAACAGAAGTATCGTGAGGAAATCGATCATAAGCGCAAATGACATGTGCATCATTAATCATTGCTAAGCCTCGGAAGCTCACGAGGGATAGAAATAAAGTTCATATATATATATATATATATATATATATATATATATATATAATATTCCAGGATCATTTTCCAATTTATCCAAGATGATTTTCAACCATTCTAACTTACCGTTCTGGAATAACAATGTGCCTCACAGGTTTCATGTACAATTTTTATTGCTCTTTGCACTGTCCTAGCTGAAACTTCTTTTTCACGTGCCAAACGTTTTTAAGAATTGAAGTGGATCTTTTCTAATTGATCCCTTTAGCTCTAAGTTGAAATGATGATTCCTCTCCATGTTGTGACCCCCTGATCCAGTTTTCCTCTCTACTGTTCCGTCTTTTTAAAACTTATTCACCGTTCTCTTGATGGTTCTTGCATTGACTTTGAAGCCAGAATATGAATGCTAGTGCCATTACTGAAGGCATGAATGACCTTTTTCCTCTCACCATTGCCCAGTTAGGGAAGACAGTTGGGCTGGGGCAAAACGATATTAACCTGTTCTATTTCTAGCTGAATAACTCCATGGGATTTTCAGTGATTCTTACGAAAAATAGTATCAAGACGGCTAACCATCTTATCTGAAAAAGTGGAAAAAGAAAATCAAATAGTTTAAAGTTTTTTTTTTTTTTTGTTTTTTTTAGATACTAACATATTAACAATTATGCTGTTGCACGATTTGGACAGTTTTGCTGTAACACCCATATATATATATATATATATATATATATATATATATATATATATATATATATATATAATTTTATTTATTTACAAAATATAACATAAACATGTTATAAAAATCACTACAAAAATAGCCATTTTGTTTCAACATCTCTGATGTCTTATCAAGTGATGATGTTGAATGTAGAATAAAAGGTTTTAAAAGGTTCAAGTCGACCAAACACTCTTCACTAGGGAAAACGCGGTTACATAAGCTGGAATGACCAATCAAACTACAATATATGTTATTGGTCATTCCAGTTTATGTAACAGCGTTTCCCCTTACGAGGAGTGGTTAATTAATTTGAACCTTTTAAAATCTTTATTCTACAATCGACATTCAACATCATCATTGATAAGACACCAGAGGTGTTGAAACAAAATGGCTATTTTTGTAGTGATTTTATAAAATGTTTATGTTATAATTTTAAATAAATAATTATATTTGCTCTACTCTGTATTGACAACTCTTTTAAGAATAGTAATTGTTGGTTATTGGAATTTATTTAACTAAGCCTATACTTATATATATATATATATATATATATATATATATATACGTCTGTGTGGGGGGATATAAAAGAGAAGGGTCGATTATAATTATGCATCAAGAGGAAACACTATTTACATTATTCGAACTATTCTCCTCATCTTTGTTGCCATATTCATCACAACGTTTCGGCCTTCTTCATGTGGTTGGAATGTCGAACAGAACCCTTTATTTCGCTCGCTGGGGTAGACTGTTCTAGTTCCACGTGCCATGTCTAATTGATGTCATTGATCATTTATCTCTTGTTAATTCCCCTCTCCAAGTTCTCCACCCCTTAATCATGTATTAACTCACACTCTCTGGGTCCTGTCACTGGATCTAACCAACGCCTTTATCCACTGTGCCATGTGTCCTTGAGGATATCTGCGTATGAATTTCTGGGTATTATAAACCTAATGTCATCAGCAACCATTTTTTACCGGTGCTGATATTGCAATTTTTGCTATTATCATTGCATGTTTTTTTTACAAAGGCCGGAGCGTACAACGGCGGAAATGTTGTGATAAATATGGCAACAAAATGAGGACAATAGTCCGAATAATGTAAATACTGTACGTAATACCTCATCTCAGAAATATAGACAGATAATTCAGAGGAAACATTGAAGGTATGGAATATCTAAATTTTCAATTTTTAAATTTCCAGCGTCCGACGAGCCTAGACGCAAACAAAATCAAACAATTTCATTTATTTTTTTATTTTTCCAACGTTTTGACTTTCTTCGTATCACTGCTGAATATATATGAAAAAATATAGTTTGAAGGTGAGATATATTTATGGAATAAAGTGCTCAATAGCAGAGATAGAGCGTATGTAAATATACATATATATATATATATATATATATATATCAGATTGTTAATACACTATCACTCAAATCCTGTCTGCCCATATCTATCTATCTATCTATCTATCTATCTATCTATCTATCAACGACTGTGTATATATATATATATATATATATATATATATATATATATATATATTATATATATATATATATATATATATATATATATATATTATATATATATATATATATATATATATATATATATATATATATATACATATATATGTATTTCAGTTTCTATATATCTATCTATCTACCTCAGTTTCTTCAAATTTATGTATCTATATATATATATATATATATATTCTATATATATATATATATATATATATATCTGTCTATTAATTTATTTCTGTTCATTTGCTATCTATTCACATATTTATTGTGAATAATGTCATAAACTAATTAAAAATTAAAAGGAGACATGAACCAAATCTTATACCAATCAAAACCCACCTCGAACGTCGACAATTTTCCCTCCTCTGCCTGTTCAGATTCTTAATACCTGTGTTTAATGTTTTCATCTGTATCTCAAGCAAATGTTGTCTGTTCATATGAATATGTCTACCTATATATCTCAACCTGTTCCTATCTATCTGTGTATCTATCTCTCTGTTCCTAGTGTGTCTGTCATTCTCAGTTCGTTCCAGGTGTAGCTATCTTAGTCTGTTCCCTATCTATCTATCTATCTATCTATCTATCTATCTATCTCTGTTCATTATGTACCTATTCGCACATATATTGTGAATAATGTCCAAGCCTAATGTGTTAAACATTATTAGAAGGGGAAAAAAAACAAAAATACAAAATGTATTCCAATCAAAACTCGCCTCGAACGTCGACAATTTTTTTCCCCTAAAATATATAAACAAATTATGAAAATTGAAGTCTGTGAATTTCATTCTACAGTCTGGTAACCAATTTTTCATTTACGTCTCGACGATGCACGTATCCAACCCTGTTTTATCACTCATCAATTTAATAAAAATTGTCGCAATCCACTTAGTTACGTAACAATATATGGCGTTCCCGCTTTTGGTAGTGGCAGAGATAATAACTTTTCAGTTATAGTAGATGTAGTTAGATTATTTATAAATCAACAGGCTAATTTTTCTCGCGCTTTGCCTGAGGTAAAGTCTTCAACACTAAAAAATGACAACAAAGATAAACGTGACGGAAAACCTGAAGGCATTTATAGCGAACAAATAAATACAACAAATTAACGAATTGTTTTTTCTTATATTGTACAGTTTGCGAAAAAAAAAAAAAAAAACAACAAAACAAAACGCAAGTTTATAATGACGGAATTCCTGAAACTGATTATAATCTAAATTATTGGCAGTCGCTAGACAACAAAGCATCACCTCCAAATCAGTTGAAATGATAACAATGGCGACGGAACAAATGGTTTGTCAAATATATTTGTGAAAATCGCTTCCGGTCCGAACAACCAATACTAATTACTGACGCTATGGTCTTTACAAAAATTCCTGCTTCATTCAAGCGTTGATTAGAGCAAAATGAAAATTCAGCATCTTAATACAATAATCATCTATATATAAAATTCTCTTACTTCAGTTCGTCCGTCATACCGTCTAAAATACATTGACGGATCGAAACCAGATTTGGGGTAGAAATGCAAATAGGTAAGTAGGGTGTACGGGGGGCAGAGAACAAATGATTTAACAGCAGCTGCGAACGTCTGTCAGACCCATGCACACACACATACACCTTAAACATACTTTTCACCAAATGTGACTTAAGGTATTTCCTAAACCACTTTTATTTTACGTAACTGGTTGCATAACTTCACATACAGACAGTGGATTAACAGTTTATATTATGGTTTGAAACAGAATTTACCACAAAATGATGGGCGCATTCATGCAAAAATTCCGAAAGGTTTGCCGTTCTGGGTAAGACAATAAACTACACCCGGGACCAGGGTAAGACTATAAACTACATCCGGGACTAGGGTAAGACTATAAACTATGTCCAACAGCAAGGCCTCTGATCAGGAGGTTTTGAGGAGCGTGGAACTACCTCTTAATTACTGGTGTTCCCAGGTCCACCCTAACCTGGGGTGGTAGCACCTGTTAGGGTTCCAGCTATGGGCAAATAGTTAACCCCGAAACTGAGGTAAAAAGCATTATGAAAGTGTAAAAATAAGTTTTAATACCAGAAATACTTTGTAAAAAATTATTACCAGAAATAAATTTTTGAAAAAAAAAATTACCAGCAATATATTTTTGAAACAAAATATTACCAGCAATAGGTTTTTGGAAAAAAAATAATTACCAGCAATACATCTTTTAAAAATAATATTACCAGCTATACATTTTTGAGGAAAAAAAATATTACCAGAAATAGATTTTTGACAAAACAAAATATTACCAAGAAAACATATAACTACAGAATGAACTCTTCCTAACACTATGTATACTACGCCTTTCAAGGGAGAGGGACGAATCGAGCCGAGCTTCTCGGCTTGACGGTCGAACTTTCTGCCTCTGAGCAGAGAGGAACCCGGACGAGGCTCCGCCGAAGGGCAGAGTCTCGTTCGGGGAGGTTGACCAACCCGATCCCATTTACACGGGTTCTACGGGCATTGCGGGCTCGGGAAACCCACGTTAAACTCGGCCTTGTGCCACATGCAACCCTCGTGGTGGGGTGCTAGATACCGAATCGAGCCGAGCTTCTCAGCTTGACGGTCGAACTCTCTGCCTCTGAGTAGAGAGGAACCCGGACGAGGCTCCGCCGAAGGGTAGAGCTTCGTTTGGGGAGGTTGACCAACCCGATTCTGTTTCTACACTTTCTACGAGCATTTTTGGGCCGAGCCTACGGGCTCGGAAAACCCGCGTAAAACTTGGCCTTGTGCCACATCTTTCCCTTGTGAGGGGGGGCAAGTAAATATCGAATCGAGTCGAACCGATAGTAGTTCACTCCAAACCAGTCTGACAGTCTTACTAACACCTTCTACATCTTGTATTATTATTTCGTGTAATATACCTTCGTTATTTCTACTCTTGTTTTCTTGTTGTTCTTCCTTCGTCCTAACCTGGACCATAACAATATTAAATAACCCATTGAGGTTGATATGCCGCAAAAACAGAACAAACCAAACCAAAAACCCGATAGGTTTGTGGTGGGAATATGTTCAGTCTAGGAGAAACAACAAAATAAACAAACAAATATTCCAATGTTTATTGCTCTAGCTAAAAATATGAACTGGCTACAACTACGTCCGTGTTTACTAATATAAAAGAGACGGTCTGCAGTGGATGTGCTAACATCTCTGTTTAGTATCTCTGTGAATAATTTATGAGGTTTATTATTAGAAAAATGAGTTGTGATCAAAGACAAACCAAATATGGATCAGAATTATTGAATCTGCCTTTAACGATCCAGATTTGTACAAAACAGTGAGGAACAAAATCTATATTTATTATTAGTATAGATTTTAGCTCTGTTATTATAAATTAGAATTTACTAAACTTTTGGGGGTTGCTGCGCACTTGTGTACAGAAACTAAAACTTAATATCACCCCCCCCCACACACACACACACAACACACACACCAATGTAAAGTCAAACATTGACTGGATTTTCTTCGTGGTTTTATTACATGCCAAAAAAAAAATTGAGTACCTTAGTGTTTCCAGTAATAATTGTTGTATAGATGAGACACACCGTAAAATGAAGTCAAGATGAACTTCAGGTGCATCGCGGGTGAATGGTGTATTTTATGATTCAGTTGCCAACTGGCTTTAAATTTTTTTTTTTTTTTACCTTCCCCTGGTTCTTTCCAGCGCCCCAGTGGGTGTAGCGCCGACCTTAGAAATCACCAGTTGACATCGAGAACTGTTTTATTACCACCGGCACTCATTGTGCGCTATTTTATATTCAGATAGATAGATAATGAAAAGAATACGGATAAATAGATAGATATGAAAAGACTACGGGTAGATAGATAAATAGATAGATAGATCGATAGATATGAAAAGACTACAGATAGATAGATAGATAGATAGATAGATAGATAGATAGATAGATAGATATGAAAAGACTACGGATAGATAGATAGATAGATAGATAGATAGATAGATAGATAGATAGATAAAAGTAATATTTGTTTCAATTTAAAAAAAATAAACTTTAAATCGCCGATTATTTTATTTGAGAACGACTTTAATAAAATGAATAATGTTGTGTTGGCAGATTTGTCAATATGAACAATTTTATCGTATGTATATGTGGATAGATAGATAGATAGATAGATAGATAGATAGATAGATAGATAGATAGATAGATAATGAGGAGAATAAGATAGATAGATAGATAGATAGATAGATAGATAGATAGATAGATAGATAGATAATGAAGAGAATAAGGTAGATAGATTGATAATGAAGAGAATAAGATAGATAGATAGATAGATAGATAGATAGATAGATAGATAGATATTGTGTACTTTATCACTGCCAGATTTATAGCCTGC
>CAHIKZ030004103.1:597500-600000 GCA_903632075.3 Acanthosepion pharaonis | reverse complement strand
ATTTATTAAACTACTCTAACTAATCTAAAGTTTTATTGAATTTTAGGTACATTATTTTATACTTACTATAGTTATAGCAGTTATTTTCTCATAATGTCGTGTATAGACGTCTGCATTTACAAAAATCGACACGTTTATGCATACACAAAATCCTTTTTAAAATACTGGGGGTTTGTGAATTGTAGTAAGCTATCACATTTATTATTAATAAGCATAGTTTTTTCATAAAAATAAGATCAAAGATTTTTTAAACGCTTTACAAATAGGTATCACTTATTTAGAAGACACATGTACACGCGCGTACACACACACACACACACATATATATATATATATATATATATATATATATATATACAAATGTTTGGAGGTACAAAATTTATAAATAGTTTTAAAAACTAGGAAACCATTGATAATATCGCTAATACACGATAACCCTTCCTCGTTACAAGTATATATACTTGTTCTTTATTTTAGTGTTTCCCCTCTTTTTGCTCTTCAATATCGCTATTATTCATTTCGCTAATCCAACGATTGTCTCCTGATGAGGTGTTGGCTGAAAGGGCTCTAGAGACTTTTAATATTAAAATCAATGGTTTCCTAGTTTTTAAAACTATTTATAAATTTTGTACCTCCAAACATTTGTATATATATATATATATATATATATATATATATATATATATATATATATATATATATATAATACTACGTTACTTAAACATCGAAAACTGAAAAGCATAAGTAAAAAATAAAAAAATAAAAACAAATAAAATAAATTAATCCAAGCAAAAAATAAACAAATTAACAAACCACTCCCGCCATAATAACCGTTAGAAGATAGCGATTGACACTGCATTTAAATTTTTGAAGATTAAATTTGGCTGGGAACCATGGAGCCAGAAGGAATTTCCAAAAGCGAGAAGTGTAAGTAAAGAAACTCTTAGCATAGAACTTACGGTTGCCTCTAGCCAAATCAACTGTAACTTGATGAGACCTCCCCGCCCGTCTAGTCTTAAATTCTAAAGGTCAAAAGTTCTAAAGGACCTAAGCGAAGAGTTCATTCGAAAAATGACAAGTATTTATAGAAAAGCCACAGGGAAGCAACCTTACGACAGCGGGAAAGAGACTGAAACCGAGCTGCGAAAACAGAGCCAATAATATTGCTGATTCTTCTGTGGATTTTATCAAGAAATAATTAGCAGCAGCAGCGGACCAAATGTAGCGGAAACATTCTAAGCATAGACAAATAATTGACTTATATACCGCGTGTAACAACAAAATTGTGGAAATCATGTAACAAAAGCATGTGGTAATTGACCATAAAAAAAAGAAAAAAAAAAGAAAACCTCTGAACTAATTAAGTTTCTTTTTTCCAGGTTAACAGACAAGACGTTTAGCCATCATGACACCATTTATCGTAAGAATCACTGGAAAACCGTTTGGGTTATTCAGCTAGAAATAGAACAGTTTAAAATCGTTTTGTGTCAAGCAAACTATGTCTTCCCAGATGAGCAATGGTGAGAGGAAAAAAGATCATTTAGGCCTTCAGTAATGGTACCAAAATTCATCTTCTGACTTCGAAATTCAACGTTAATTCAAGAACCATCAAGGGAAAGGTGAATAAGGAAAATTGGATGAGAGAGATCCTCATTTCAACTTAGAGCTAAGGAGATCAATTAGAAAAGATCCAACTCAATTCATAAGACGTTTGGCAGGTGAGAGTGGATTTAAAACTATGACATTCCAAAAAGGAATGAAAAAAGTCTTGAAAATAAAATCGTAAGTCTGAGGCAACTTGTTACTCCAAAACAGAAAGTTAGAAGGATAGAAAGATTGAGCATTATCTTGAATAAGTCGGAAAATGATCCTAGAATAATAATAATAATAATATATATATATATATATATATATATATATATAAATAGTCTTAATATGTGCTATATTTATGGGATAAAGTGCTCAATATCAGAGATAGAGCGTTTGTAAATATAAAAGTGAACATTGAAGTCAACACTTAGAGACGACAGTCAGTTTTATGCTAAATGCAATGCTCGTGGCCTGACGATTGCATCTAACATGAAACAGACTGTCGCCTCTAAAATGTTGATTTCTATGTTCACTTTTATATATATATATATATATATATATATATATATATATATATATATATATATATATTTGAACTTTATCTCAACAATTCATATGCTTCCGATCCTTAGCTAAGATGTCTTTAATCATTTCTAAGATACAACGGTTCAAAGCTTAATCTGACAATTGGACAATTTTGCTGTTACACGATTTGGACAATTTTGCTATTGCACCCGTTGTATGCAAGATAGATTCCGGAAAGAAAAATTGTGTCGCACGACACAGTGAACCAAGTGTTATGTCTTTAAATAGTCTCGTCAAATCGATTCTTACATATGAACGATATGTATGGTATTTCGCGAGAGTGCCCTGCAGAATCACAAAGAATTTAACCGACTTCAAGCAGCCC
>CAHIKZ030004103.1:532500-592500 GCA_903632075.3 Acanthosepion pharaonis | reverse complement strand
AATTTTTAAAGTTTACCGAAAACCCACTAAGAAAAATGACCTTATCAATTTCTATTTCCACCACAACCGAAGAATAATATTATTATCGGCAATCCAAATCTCATCCACAATATCTCCACATTCACTCTGAAGCAGGAGCTTTAATTTTAGGATTAAAATTTACCACCGGTCTAAAAAACGATGACACGATCACTACCTTACCCAAGAACGACTATTTCAACCACACTGATTATGAAAAAGGTTTCATACGTATTATATTAGCATCCTCCACCACAAATACAATCGAGTCTACACTACCCAGCAGATACATACAAACACTAAAAAACTTGTCCATGAAACCTTATTACATCCCCTTCCGACAATGTGGCGGTATAATCGTTATAGAAAGCAACATCTACATTGGAAAATTAGAATCCCTCTTAAATAACAACACCTACACTAAAACCAATGAACTTATTATAAACAATGAAACACATAGGTTCAAGAAAGCTATCAAGAAACTATTAAAAAAAACAACTTAGTCTAGATTAATAGATTATCACCCGACTAAGCTGACACTATATGGCTTACCCAAGACACACAGACCCAACATACCCATCAGCCCATTTGTGTCCGGAATTAACAGAGACATCGCTAAAATCATAACTTCGTTCCTAGGCATCATCAGTACAACACAAATCAAACATTCTGGTGACTTACTCCAAAGAATTCACCACATAAATATGACTAACATGTATATGGCTAGTTTATACATCAAATCACTTTACAGCAATATAGTCATCACTAAATGCCTTAATATATTAAAAAATTCCCCTGAATAAATACAAGGATAAGCTTCCTCTACACTTTATAAAAGATATGTAAATTAATCACTAACCACTGTTTCTTTTCTTTCAATTACATAATATTAAAAAAAATCGGTTTACCCACTGGGTCTCTCATCAATGGTATTCTCACTAGGCTCTTTCTAGAATTGTTAGACTCCACCCCATTTAAGCCTATCTTACCTAACAGCTCTACTTACTTAAGATACATTGGTGACTTCCTCTTATTTTATCCCCAAGCTACTAATCTTTTCAACGTATTAGCTAAATTCAATAAGGTTGAACCAGCAATCGAATTCACACAGGAATTTGAAACAAATAACTCGCTAACGTACTTCGTTATCCTATTACTACGTAACAATAATAAATTAAATTTTAAAGTTTAGCGAAAACCCACTAACAAAAATGACCTTATCAATTTCTATTTCCACCATAACCAGAGAATAAAATCTGGAATAATTATAGGATTTTACCTTCGATATATGTAGCTCTGAATAAATTAATGAAGAAGAGGGTTATATTGAGAACATATTCAAACTCCTACACTGCCAATATTATTTCATCGTAATCGCAAAAAAAAACGAGCTCACAAAATCCATAAAAAAAAAAAAAAAAAAAATACTTCCAACAAAAATTATACAAAATTCCTAATCCTACCTTTCACCACTTCAACTAAGCTTACAAATAAATTAGCCATCCCTGACATGAGGATCGTTACCAGCATCTCCAAGAATTTCGGAGATATAATCAAGATGAAGAGTTGCAGAGGCTTTGCTGGGCGGTCTCTATGTAAGAATTTACCAAGATTAGGTGTAAAAGGTTTGGTAAAAATCAAGGCTATTCGCTCAATAACAGTGGCAGCGGAAAAGGCTTCAAGATGGTCTTTGGCTGAAAATATCAAGTGATTGGTAATCAGTAAAGAAATAAAAGGAAGCTGCTGTTGATATATACATATATTTTGTGGTGAGGGGGTCTTGAGTATGACGTAAAACTACATCCGAAAATGGATTCTAGACTCGGGGATAGAATTAGGGTACACCGAAACATTGTTACCTATGGGTGATCCCTGGCTAAGATCTAGCACTTGTGTGCATCCCCTACCAGCCAGGGTTACGGATTTTTTATTTATTTTTTTTTAGATGTATGTGCTGATTTGTCTGCGTCTGTGTGTGTGTGTGTGACGGCAATTATATGTGTGTATATGTGTGTAACTCATATACGTGGAGGGTTAAGGATTTAAAAGAAAAAATGGGAAGGAAAGGAAATCATTTTTTTTTTTCTCTTTTCTTTCGGCGGATGACTGACATGAATAAAAATGGGGATCAGTATAAGCAGAATGTGAGCCTTGAGCCTGTATCTCTGTGTGTCCATGTGTATGTGTATATGTATCAGTGAGGGGAATCAAATTGGTAATTACCACTTCAAGCCAAGCACGCCGCCATATTCTGTGCTTGCGTTAGCTTCCTTTTTTATGGAAGAGCGCACATTGCTGGTGAACCGGAAGTCATCGGGGATTGGACAATAAATTGCCAAGAAGAGAGGCAAGATGTGTCGTTTGAAAGATGCAAAAAATTGTAGCTAACGGAAGGTACACAAGTCGATACCCGATCAGTATCGGCTGGGTTACCGTGGAGAGGGGGTATGATGATGAAAGACCCGAAACCCATAATGAACCTCGGCTAGAAACGTCACTGGTGATGTATACTAAAGCATATCTATCTATCTATAACGGTCGCGGAATAGCAGACGCAGGTTGTAAGTTCACGATGCGGTTCTATGACGTCATACCACCTGAAAGACCGAAATATTAACAACAGTACCATATGTCTAGATGCAATGTAATGTGCTGTGACTATTTTGAAATGTAATTTTGTTGAGTGTAGGTTGCTTTATTTGGATGTAGATGGCCTCCAATATCTGAATATGTGTCTATATTCACAAATGAAGATTGATTAGACTATTTGGAAGTGTGTCCGTTTCTAACATTAAAAAAACGTTCGCCTCTTTTCAAAGAATGGTTAATGCAGAGCCTTCCCACAGATTTGTTCACAATAAACCGAGTGCATTGTTCTAATGCCATTCGTAGAATTGGGCAAACTCCTTGCGGCCACCCGTCGATTGTTCTGCCGCTATTATCGACTATGTCCTTCTTTCAATGGAGATTGATTGCACCTTCAATGCCGACGAGGAAGAGAGGCTAGAGAAATTCGCGGCAAGAAAAGTTAACAATAATTTTCCCGAATGATACAAGAAAGGGAAGAAAGGAGGAAGACATCAAAGAGGGAACAACGAATATAATAAGAAATAAATGGCCCATATTTCAAACTTCCTTTATTGTAGAAATGTCAAAGAAAATTCTCTGAATTTTCACATTTTTTAGGAATTATTTAGAAATCATATTGTTGTTGTTGTTGTTGTTGTTGTTGTTCTTCTTCTTCTTCTTCTTCTTCTTCTTCTGCTTCTTCTATGTCCCCTGTCCCTCCAGGACAATGTCTCTCTACAACTTCCCGCCCTTCATAGCTCTTAGTGGGGCTTGTCTTTTATGGTATCACCTCTACGCCATTTGACAACCATTTACACGAGCTCATTCAGTAGGTGATCCATTGCCTTTCTCTGTCTGTCTCTCTCTTACCTAAAATATATTCTGTGAGTTTCAAATTATCAAATCCTTCTTTCCTCATTACGTGTCATTGAAATTTCAACTTTTTTTCTGATTTAAAAAAAATACTCCTTTTTGTTTCCATATCCTTTAAAACTTCTTCGTTGCTCACATACCCAGTCCATGTTATTCTCAGTATCCTTCTGTAGAACCAGATTTCTCTTGCCCCATGTCTGTTTTTCATCTGTGAGGAAATTGTCAATTATACACTGCTATATACAAGGATTGATATTAAATAGCCTATTAACACTCTTTTTTCTTTTTCTTTAATTAAATTTTCCCGTTTCTTACTACTTTGCTTAGCTTTTGGAAAACATTTTTCGCTATTCCAATGCAGCTTCGGATGTCGGTCTCACATCTTCCCTCCTAGATATTTTAATTTTTGTACTTGCTTGAATTTGGTGCCACAAATTCGTTTATCGTATTTTGCTGACTACCATATTTTCTATCTTTTTAAAATTGATGTTTTGTTTCTTTTTTTTTTTTTTTTTTTTTTTTTTGAGGGGGTTCTCACTTTACTATATAATAATAATATACCATACCTATCAACACTAATGGGTATTGGACACTATTGAAAGTGGCGGTAATATACTATTTAAGTATTTCAACACTAGCAATTGTTTACCTACTTTATGCCGCTGGCGAGTATTGTATTTTCCAACCTCCATTTTGGTTATTCCTCATTCAGTTACCCTATCTTGGTTACAATACTAACAGAACTGACAGATAGATAGATAGATAGATAGATAGATAGATAGATAGATAGATAGATAGATAGATATGAACTGTTATATACCGTACCTATGAACACAAATAGGTATGTCCCAATCTTCATAAATACGTTGGACACTATTGTAAGTGGAGGTAATATGCTGTCTCCGTAGTCCACCTCGAGCAGTGGTTTACCTACTTCACGGCGCTGGCGAGTATTGTATTTTGTTGATGTTATAAAGATTACCATTTCATTTCCAACCTCCGTTTTGGTTATTCCTCATTCAGTAACATTTTCTAGATTACAGCAATAACATGTGGGAATTCCTGTAATCTCCTTTTTACTTTGTAATCTGCATATCTTATGCCTGCACTTTATTCTGGCAGGACGTTTAATTCTTTTTAATGGTTGCCTCACTGTTAAGACTGAATAAATCCGTTGAGAAAACACCTTAATTCTTGAACTTTTAATCACAGTTCACAAGACATGTTTACTCGATCTTTAGTCAGCAGGGAAGAATGACATAAAGAATCGTTCTTGGAACCGGAATTAAAACCGGTATTCGTCAAAAGTCTAAGAGATTTAAATAATATTGCATTTATAGTTGGGACAAGAATGATCTGGAACAGAAAATCAACATCCACTACCAAGTGCCCCAACAAATAGGACTCAAGATAAACCTTTCCAAAACAGAAACTATGATCTGGAATTTAAAATAAAAGCAATGAGGACACTAAACCTGAATCCATCATAAATCACACAGGATGTGACGTTAGTAAATACTAAACACTTCAAATACATAGATATGTGGATAATTTATAGCAAATTTAGTCAAAGGGATTAGGAAATTTGAACATAATATACGCTGTGCTACGGGCACTTTTGCTCATCACCGCAAATTGCTATAAAAACCAAAAGAACCTGAAAACTCGAGCCATGTTCTTAAATAATGATAAACTGTCTTGTTTCTCCAACTCCTTCTGGGTGAGGATTAGAACTTCTTGAACGACCCTCGTAGGCCTTATCAGATCAAGACTTTCATCTGCATGTCATAAATGGCGCGAAACACCCTCAAACATATCAATCCTATACAACGACTCTCTCAGATCAGTGGTTAAAAATGGCTTTGAGCGAATGATACTTCAAGTGTCTTATCGTGGGGCATCTTTCTTTGATTTTCGTGAACTGCCTCTAAAGAATCATAAAAAACGAGATAACAGAAATCAAATCAATTGACGACTTTCAACAAAAGCAACAACTAAAATTGACATAACATATAACGTGAGGAGAATAGGATGTGTGGTGTGATGTGCAGGTGGTGTAAGGGATAGCGTCTCGTAAGTCAGTGAGCCAGGTTCGAATTCCAGTTAACATCGTTATATTCCCTTACTCGCAAATAAACTTATAAAAAGTATGAATCAATCCCCTACCCCTGCTATAGGTTAAATAGTAGTATTTATAGCTGAAAAAATCATTGTTGTTTTCAAAACCATTGTTAATCCAATATTCACTCGCACAAAAAAAATAGAATTATTCTTAATATCTAAAATATGTCTCGATTTAAATAGCCCACAAAGGGTTGGTAAGCCGTAAAAAAATAATTAAGGAAATTGTGCAGAATTTACTGCCATAGAGAAGTTCATTTTTTTTCTTTTGCTTCTAAAGATATTTTCCTACATCTTAATATTTTGCTTAATTTCGGAAAGGCATCTTTCGATTTTCATATGACAATTCGGATTTCTTTGTCACACTTTTTCGTCGTCTGTTTATAGGTAGTTGAATTTCTGTGTTTGGTGTTGGTTTCAATCTGCACGGACTTGATCGCTAAATAAGCCCCCCCCCCATTTTATAGACAAATCGTACAGATGCATCTTGGAATTTCTCCCTAACCGATAAAACAGACCACTTCTCGATCTCAACCACCATATTGTTTTTCTCTCTTGTCTAGGAGTCAGAACGCTACAACCACTTGACTGTATCCCTTTTACGTGTTACCACTATTCATACTTTGTGAATTCTTTGCCTGATTATTGTTGCTTTATCTAGTTTTTGTCTTGCATATGTTTTCTTTTCTTAGTATTATTTTTCCAGCTTCCTATCATTCTTTTGTTATTTTTAAACTGGAAATGAAGAAACAAAAGATCCCAGAAGTACCAGGAAAAATAAGAGGATAAAACGACTTCGCTACAGGGAGATGAGGTGACTCATTTACATATGAAGTCACAAAGACTATAAATAACTACGGCTATTACCCATGAGGCAGTTGAGTGCATACTACTTTCCGTTAGTCAGTAACACTACAGGAAAAATTGGCAATTCCATTTGTTGCGAATTTCTGCCAATTACATTTGACCATGACCAATTACTCGACATCTAGTAATACTATTATAATGACATATACGTGAAATTAAAGTGAAATACTGGCCAGAAGTTGGTTATCATTAATAAAATTTCATGTAAGAAGGTTGAATAATAATACATCTAATACTACTAGTGTAACAAAAAGCGAGAGAAATGAGATGAAAAGAGAAATTTTGTAAGAAATGTTTATGTTTTTTCAAAGAAATTCAAATGAAATGACGAAAGTAAAGATTGTATTAAAATGCTGCTGATTTTTATTAAAGCGCTAAATGAATTTCCACTACTTGTGGCAATCACTTTCAAACGAGACGAAAATACAATGTCAGGAACTACTTAAATATAGTGGTCCATTCGTAGAAATTAGGGAATTTCTTTGTGAGGAGGGAATCATTTTTGGAGATGCATTCTTTAGACCTCCCTTAAACCACGACACTTGTTTTTGTAATCATTTTATAATGTAATGGAAACAAAGAAAGACAACATCAGGAAGAGAATTTCTAGGAGACATAATGAGGAAAGAGGCTTGGAAAACTTGTTACTCATAGGATAGATTGGAGAAAACAGGGACGGAGTAAAACAACACATCACCTGCCTTGCGAACATGAGTAAATGTAGCGGAACAAAGTTGAAGAGGTATAACAAAAAGACAAAATTTATTAAGAGCTGCAAATAACAGGAGAAGACAGTCCTGTTCATAATATCGATACAGTGTCAGATCAATCCCTTACGTTATATATATATATATATATATATATATATATATATATATATATATATATATATAAGCAAATATATGGATATAGATCCGACAGAAGAAAAATATACAGAAAAAACAAACAAAAATCTTAATATGCAATTATGCTGTATTAATGTTAATATAGAGTCAACGTCGGAGGTTTCGGTCTATTTTAGACCATCATCAGGACATATTCATTAAATATAATTAACATTAGAACATATAAAATTCAAAAGGAAAGGATTTATTAACGAACTGTTTAAAATTGTTCCATCGTGCCTGTCTAATATTTTGAAATCATTTTTGATTTGCTTTGTAACGTGGAGGACTTCAAGCTTGTATGAAGATATAAGAACCTATTGATCTCTGCGTATTCCTATATCAACGGAAGGGATTTCTTGAACTGTTTATATAAAATAATTCAATCGAGCTTTTTAATATTTTAATATTTTGAAATCATCTTCGAATACGTTTTCACAACATCGCCCACGTGACGACGACGTGATCATATTTAAACGGAACGCTGATCTTATATAAAAATTTCAGTTATCTGTTTGGATTAGTTGTGCTCTTATGTCCATCGTCTTTTCATGTTGAATTTTATATGTTCTAATGTTAATTATGTTTAATGAATATGTCCTGATTATGGTCTAAAATAGACCGAAACGTCCGACGTTGACTTTATATTAACATTAATACAGTATAATTGCATATTAAGATTTTTGTTTGTTTTTTCTGTACATTTTTCTTCATATATATATATATATATATATATATATATATAAGACAAGCTGAAAATCAACTTGTCAGCAGTCAATATACCTCATAACACCCTTGAGCCTAAGGTTTGGAGCGGGTAGAATGGAGATCAACGTGTTTTAGTGGACTCAGCAATTTTCAATCTGCTTGTCTGAATCATCTTCAAGAAGCTAGAGCAAGATCTAAAAGGTCAGCCAATCTAACAGTGATATCACAATCCTCACACTTGTTCTATATGTGGTGTGGCCCCCTTTGTAAATCACTAGCGGGTCTTCAATGCCACTTAAGATTATCGCACAAACTTTCATAACTGAATCAATAAGCTGTCGCATCCTCATACGTCTAAACCCTTGGGAGACTCCAATATATATATATATATATATATATATATATATATATATATATATATATATATATATATCTCTTTTATATATGCGTGCTTAGATTGTTTACAAATGTCGCGTTTGAAACTATGCTTACGTGATTGATATGTGCATAATCACAGAGAGACATTTTATTTTACAAAAAGATTTATTTTAAACAATGAACAGACCGACAAATACATTTTTATGCTTTATTTTAGGAAAATATTTTAAAGAATCAATTGTTTGGGGAAAGAGATTTTTTTAATTTTTTAAAAAAAACCAAAACTCTACAGACGACAATGAATACCAGAGCGACAAAGAAAGAAACCTGCAAAATCTTCTAGAAGATAGATGTCTTCCCCCGACGATGCTTGAGGACCATATTTGGGATTTCATAGCGAGACCATATAACTAATAAAAAAAAAGGCTATGGGGAAATTTGGTCAAAAGGATCTGAAAGATTGAATCACAGTGCGGTGGCGTAAGATGATTGGTCAGGTGTCGCGGATACAATCGGCAAGACGTGTGAAGACCACTTCGGAGCGGATTCTGGATGGGGGATATAAACGGAGCGGCAGACCCTATAAGACCTGGAGGAAGACCACGGGAAAATCCGGGAAGAAAACCTGGATGACTTGGTGAGAAGCTGCAATTTGGAAACGAATCCTTTATTTCATCCACCGGGGTAGTTGTGTCTATTTGTATATAGGTATTTGCATGAATTTTTTTTTTTTTTTTTTATGTATGTATCTAGGTACAACTAAGAAAATGCACTTTTATATGCGTTTTACATTTTTTATATTTGGAGTTATACTTGGATATGTTGTATATATATATTACATATTATTTAAGTATATATTTGTCAGTATGCGTACATATATATATATGTGTGTGTGTGTGTATGTGTATATGTATGTGTATGTATGTATGTTTAGATATGTGCATGTGTGAGTATACATTTATATATATGTATATATATATATTTGTCAATATGTATGCATATGTGTGTGAAAGTATGCATGTATATGTGTATATTTATATATATATATATATGTGTGTGTGTGTGTGTATACGTGTATGTATGAATGTATGTACGTACGTGCGTTTATATATATATATATATATATATATATATATATAATTATATATTAATGTGTGTATGTACGTGGGTATGTCCATATATATGTATGTGCGTATATGCATATATATATATGTATTTGTATTATGCGTGCATATGTGTATATATGTGTGCGTGTGTAAAATAGCTATAACTGCTATATATCGATAAAAGAAACATCACTACGTTACTCAACAATTGAAAACCAAATAGAATACATAAAAATATACAAAATAAAAAATAAGTAAATAAATAAAAAACTAATAAAAATTAATCCAAATAAATGAACAAATTAACAAATTGCTCCCGCTAAAATAACCGTTAGAACTAATTAAAATAAGCATAAATAAGCAAAAACATTAAAAATAATCAATCCAAATAAATAAATTAAAAACTGTCCACCCGCCAAAATAACAGAATAGACTACGGCAAGCAATCTAAACATTGCACGAATAAAAACCTTCCCAGACCAAAACAAACAATTAAATAAGCGACCTAAGCAAATACCCCCCCATTTTTTACTACGTTAATAAAACATCAAAAAACGAAAAGAATAAATAATAAAAAATGAAAATGAAAAACAAGTAAAATAAATTAACCCAAACAGGTAAATAAATAAACAAACAAGCCACACCCGCAAAAATAACAGGCAGAATAGATTACCCACAATGCACCACTGACCCATATATATAAATAGCCGAGAAAAAAATCCAGCATTTGCAGCATGACGATTGCTTCCAGAATGAAACAGTTTGTCGCCTCTGAGTGTTGGTTTCAATGTTCACTTTTATATTTATATTTACATACGCTCTATCTCTGATATTGAGCACTTTATCTCATAAATATAGCACACCTTAAAACAATATTTCTTCACACACACACACACACACACACACACACATATATATATATATATATTAGGCAGCATATGATTTACATACAAGAATTAATCACACATAGAATTAATAAGAAGTATCAATGCGATTATTGGCGACATCCGTCACTAGAAAACATAATATATGCATTAAAATCCTGTTCATCCATAGTGCGACTTTTGATCCTTGAAAAAAAACTTGTTGTCTGTAGTTTTTCAGTTTATTCGATGTTAAAATGCTAGTACTTACGGAGGGTCTACCATCCATCATCAGGCATGTGTTTATTTTTTTCTTATAAAATCAAAAACTTGAGACGATATATCTGTATGTCGACCGAAAGATGTTTTTTGAATATCTGCTATTATTGACAGTTGTAAGATCTCGGAACGTGCAAGGACGCAACGTTAAGTTTTTCAAAATTTTAAGTGAGAATAAACATAAATTTATGTTTATTAAAAAACTATCGATCCGCAGTACAAAAAAATTCCTATAAAAAAAATTACTATTATGACACTACACTATATTATTGAACTATATACTTAGTTCATGACATAAAAACTGAATACACTTGTAAAAATAGAATACGTGGATTTAACACATCACAAGAAATATTTAAATAAAATTCTCACTTAAAAACTAAATACAGATAACTCTGTAAAAGTCAGCGGACATTTTGCTACTGTATCGTTTATGAACTTAACCCCGTTAATCGATAACAAACTCAATTATGGCAAAACTTGTGGCTTGTGAAGGGTCTTAAGAAGGCTGATCTACAAAAGATATATTACCTAGAAAATGTTTCCCTACTTTTTACGAATGGACCAGTATATTTAAGCAGTTACTAATGTCTTGCTTAATACGATGTATTCACGCTCAAAGTTGCTTTGTTTTTCATTTTTATTTATTGATTTTTTTATTATTATTATTATTGTTGTTATTATTATTATTGTTCAGCCAGTACGATGCTCAAGAGCCATTCAAGGTAGAGCTTTACTGGGTGAGATCGATGTAAGAGCGGAAAAAGGAGGAAGGGGCGCATATTATCAGAATATGTAGGCTCCATATAAGGTGATCCTATATTTGAAGGGGCTTAAATTGTAGTGTTCGAGGAAGCATCCTCTTGGGAGTCTGTTCTACAAAGGCGAGAACCTTCTCCTCACCAACAGAATACAAAGGTAACGAAGATGATTTGATGACGGGTACGTGTCATGGCGGTTCTTGGATTTGAAAGTCTGAACCATTGTAACCAAGGAATGTAGCTATAATAACAGAGATAGAGATCCGAGAAGCTAGCAACTTTTCGTTGGTGGGATAGAGGTTGTAGGGTGGGAAATAAACAGTCATCACTCACACAGCCGGAGAGAAATAAAGAAATATGTTTTGGACTGTTATGTAATATCAGCCCTTCTGTATAGCATTGATGCCATATCAGTTTCCTCACAGATGAAGCAAAGATTTGAGACAACAAGAATGTGGTTTTACAGTAGAATCCATTGCAGGATACCATGGAACGAGTAATTAACGAAGAAAACTTTTAATGAAGAAGTTTCGGGGAAAATGGAAACAAAAAGACGCTTACACTTAACATCGGAAAGAAACAGTTGAAAGTTCTGGGGTCTCTAATGAGGAAAGGGGACTTAGATAACTTGACACCGACAAGAAATATTGAGACCAAGAAGGATATGAGGAAACAGCGAGTAGGCCTACCTGACGAACTTGTGTAAATGGAGGAAGCAGGAGTTGGTGTGAGGAGACAAAACCATATTAAGAGCTACAAAAGTCGTGGAGAATCATCATCACTGAAATTCTGAGGGACAAAGAAGAAGAAGAAATACATACATATATATATATATATATATATATATATATATATATATATATATATGTGTGTGTGTGTGTGTGTGTGTGTGTGTGTGTGTGTGTGTGTGTGTGTGTGTGTACTTTAAAATCAGGAAGTCAGTTGAATACGCCTACCTTGATTTCAACCTTACGGTATCCTCAGGGGATTTTTACCAAATGTCTTCTTAATGCTTTATTTTTTTATAGAAATTATGAACGCAATATTTCTAATTTCAAAAATAAATAAATAAACTTACGACGACGACGAAGAAGAAGAAGAAGAAGAAGAAGAAGACAATATCAAGCATAAATGAATGTTAAAGTACAAGTAAACTCGATATGACCAATGACAGTCGAAATTTCTATTAAATTAAGTATGTAAATAAATTAAAAAAATGCAGTTTGAAAATCGTCAGGCAAATTATATCAAAAATAAATTTGTCACGTTTTTAAATAACAAAAAAAAAAAGCTTAAATATAAATTAAATTATTTAAATGTTTCTCAAAATTATTTGTTCCAGGCATTGAATTTATGAAATAGTTTTACATTTATTTACTTTGAAATTTATTTTGTTTTTATTTACAAATGAAACAAATATTTTAGGACACATTGCATACACGAAATGTAACTACAATTATGAGACATAGGATTTTTTTTTACTGTTCCTATCCAGAAATAAGAGTTAAATGCGTAAAAACAATAATGTAGCAATTATCATCCACAGTGATATTATGTTTACTGCCTATGTCCCAAAATAGTTGGAATATTTCCATTAACTTTTCATACATTAAATGTAACAATCATTATGGGACGGAGACTCTAAATATACTACTTCTGTCCCAAAACAGTTGGTATATTTCCATTAACTTTTCATACATTAAATGTAACAATCATTATGGGACGGAGACACTAAATATACTACTTCTGTCCCAAAACAGTTGGTATATTTCCATTAACTTTTCATACATTAAATGTAACAATCATTATAGGACGGAGACACTAAATATACTACTTCTGTCCCAAAACAGTTGGTATATTTCCATTAACTTTTCATACATTAAATGTAACAATCATTATGGGACGGAGACACTAAATATACTACTTCTGTCCCAAAACAGTTGGTATATTTCCATTAACTTTTCATACATTAAATGTAACAATCATTATAGGACGGAGACACTAAATATACTACTTCTGTCCCAAAACAGTTGGTATATTTCCATTAACTTTTCATACATTAAATGTAACAATCATTATAGGACGGAGACACTAAATATACTACTTCTGTCCCAAAACAGTTGGTATATTTCCATTAACTTTTCATACATTAAATGTAACAATCATTATGGGACGGAGACTCTAAATATACTACTTCTGTCCCAAAACAGTTGGTATATTTCCATTAACTTTTCATACATTAAATGTAACAATCATTATGGGACGGAGACTCTAAATATACTACTTCTGTCCCAAAACAGTTGGTATATTTCCATTAACTTTTCATACATTAAATGTTACAATCATTATGGGACGGAGACACTAAATATACTACTTCTGTCCCAAAACAGTTGGTATATTTCCATTAACTTTTCATACATTAAATGTAACAATCATTATGGGACGGAGACACTAAATATACTACTTCTGTCCCAAAACAGTTGGTATATTTCCATTAACTTTTCATACATTAAATGTAACAATCATTATAGGACGGAGACACTAAATATACTACTTCTGTCCCAAAACAGTTGGTATATTTCCATTAACTTTTCATACATTAAATGTAACAATCATTATGGGACGGAGACTCTAAATATGCTAATTCTGTCCCAAAACAGTTGGTATATTTCCATTAACTTTTCATACATTAAATGTAACAATCATTATGGGACGGAGACTCTAAATATACTACTTCTGTCCCAAAACAGTTGGTATATTTCCATTAACTTTTCATACATTAAATGTTGCAATCATTATGGGACGGAGACACTAAATATACTACTTCTGTCCCAAAACAGTTGGTATATTTCCATTAACTTTTCATACATTAAATGTAACAATCATTATGGGACGGAGACACTAAATATACTACTTCTGTCCCAAAACAGTTGGTATATTTCCATTAACTTTTCATACATTAAATGTAACAATCATTATAGGACGGAGACACTAAATATACTACTTCTGTCCCAAAACAGTTGGTATATTTCCATTAACTTTTCATACATTAAATGTAATAATCATTATGGGACGGAGACTCTAAATATACTACTTCTGTCCCAAAACAGTTGGTATATTTCCATTAACTTTTCATCCACTAAATGTAACAATCATTATGGGACAGAGACTCTAAATTACATGTATCCTAAAATAGTTGTTAAATTTCCATTCACCTTTCATACAATAAATGTAACAATCATTTGGCTTTCATTCCCCTGTCAGTTTGAACTGATTATTATTATTATTATTATTATTATTATTATTATTTTGCATAACAGAGTTAAAAGCCATCGGTCGCTGTATAGGATCATCGAACCGCAATATATTGAACTTGGTTCAGCAGAATAATGCGTTTTGGGCGGGAAAAAGAGTAAAACGATGGAAATAAAAAAATATCAGAGTTAAAGCAATGTCATCCGCAGACAATGGACAAAGTCTGTCTTGCCTTGAATTGGATCAAATGCAATTACACGATTTCCTCAATCGAATAGTCTAACTCAGAACGTCTCTACAACGTTTTCATCTTCATTTGCCACTCTCATGTTTAGCCTCCAAGCAAAACAAGAAATTGCCATAAGCTTATTAAATTTCATCCTCGATCCGATCCTTTGAACCATCTTCAAATGGTTCCGACATATATATATATATATATATATATATATATATATATATATATATATATATGCCTATATTTCTGAGATGAGATATTATGCACACTATTTACATTGCTCGGACTATCATCCTCATCTTTGTTGCCATATTTATCACAACGTTTCTACCGGTGTACGCTCCGGCCTTCTTCAGGTGGTTGGAATGTCGAACTGATCCCTTAATTTCGCTCGCTGGGTTAGACTGTTGCTAAATATGGCAACAAAGATGAGGATGATAGTCCGAGCAATGTAAATAGTGTATATATATATATATATATATATATTACTCTAATTGTTATTATTATTAGATATCCGCTTTTTGGGTAGATGCTTGCGTCTTTCTTTTAAAGCATATTTGTTTCATCTCATGGCCTGCATTTTCAGTAAAATATTTGTGTCCTCTGGCAGAATTTGAATCGGTGTCTTCCGTTGCAGGCGAAATTAGTCTGAACAGGCCTGTCGTAACCGCTTCCCAATCATACAAGTTTTTATTTGTCTTCAGCGCACACTCACCCATTCACTCAGCCGGAGAAAACATTTTTCTAATTGGAATTCTCGAATATTCAGGCCGGTAGATGTAGTTGGATAATGAATACTGTTTAAATAAAAAAAATCACAGAGCATCAACTCCAATATGAGTATCCATAAAAAATAACGTTAAACAAAATAATTTAAAAAATAATATTTCGAATTTAATCCATTTCCTAAACTTATATATAATATATATATATATATATATATATATATATATATATATATATATATATATATATATATATGTTTAGTTGATCCGTTTAGGTGAAAACTAGCGAGGTTGTTCCTGGCTCTTTAGGATTTATTTATTTAATATATATATATATATATATATATATATATATATATATATATATATATATATCTGTATAAATTTTAATAACCAACAAATGCTCAATAGTATATATATGTTATAAAATCACTACAAAAATAGCCATTTTGTTTCAACACTTCTGGTGTCTTATCAAGTGATGATGCTGAATGTAGAATAAAGGGTTTTAAAAGGGTCAAATCAATGAAACACCCCTCACCAGTGGAAACGCGGTTACATTAGCTTCAACGAATAATCAAAATACAATTATACCAGAAGTCAAAAAAAATTGACAGCGAACTTTGGTTATAAAAATTATTTAATGCTTTAATGTTAGGGTTAGATTAAAATACTATTCATTCTAACTAATTAATATTAAATTATACTATAAAATTAAAAATTACCAATTTTAAATTTTAAATTTAATCTATATTAAGTTTAAAAAATTATAAAATTATTTAAAGAGACTCGGGGAAAAATACATATGTTTTGTTATTTATTTTGTTTTAATTGAAAGGCCAAAAATTAAGTTGGAATAAACGTTAAAATCTAATGCTGATCTGAGCTTCGTTACAACTTATACACATTTGAAATAAAAATATAGGCAGGGGAGCATGAAATCTTCCAAAAGATAATACAGACACAATCCGATTATAATACACAAACACGGGGACATATTTAGATATATAAACACGCAAAAGCGACAGGACAGGAAATAGGAGTCCACAACCCTTAAATAAACACAACATATACATACAATGAAAGGCACATATAAGCGATTATACACACATACATTGATAAAGACACGCATGTATACCTACCAAGAAATATTCAAATTTGAAAGTGTTAGTAAACGAATTCTAACATACTATTAGAATATAACTTATACGGGCAAAGATATATAGATAAAAATGGTTGAATAGATAAAATTTAATATGGGTAGAATAGAAAAACAAATATTTGTCAATGAAAAACATAAGGAAAAAGGACACTAAAATATATAGAAATAGATAGAAAATAAATATATACGCATAAAAATAACACTATCTAATATATAAAAAAGAAAACTTCTAAACACAGAAATATATATATGTATCTCATATATATATATATATATATATATATATATACACACATGCATACACGTATACATACATAAACCTACACATATTCTAACAATATTATCTTAGTGATGATAAAGGACTGTAAAGTCCATACAAGATTAAAATGTAACGAGACACAAATGTTGATTATTAAGTCCATAAGCAATTATAAAACCATTGTCAAGCAAAAGTAGATTTTAGTTAGTATTGATGATACATTCCAAGACACTAAGCTATAGAGGCATATATATACAAAGATATACACACATACACCCATATATATATATATATATATATACATCCACATATACATTTATACAAATACAGACTTATACATATATATATATACATATACATATACATATATATATATATATATATATATATATATATATACACATATACACATACGCACATGCAGATACGTACCTAAGTTTGCACACCCATACATATACAAGCGCATAAATATATAACAGGTATCAATACAAACATACATACATACATATATATATATATATATATATATATATATATATATATATATATATATATATATATACAACTACAGTTACATTCATATATACACACAGACACATAAACATTCACACTTTCAACTATACATATATATACCCACACACACATATACGTAAACCTATACACATATACACAAGTACACGCACATACAAATATATACATACACACACACATATATATATATATATATTAAAAATTTATATGCATATATATACATCTATCAATAAACATATACACATATGTGTAGACACAAACAACACAATATACGATATCGATAGGAGGATTATCAGGTAATAAAAGGAATAACCTGCTACACTAACAGTAACATAGCCTTATCGTCGAAAATATTACTACCCTTATAGTAAGTTAAATTTATAGCTGTGTTTACAGTTAATGTTAGTTCATTTCTTTGATTTAAAAGATGGAGCTTGTCTTTAAATCTAATTATTTCAAATTTTTCCTTAAGACATAAATAACAAGTGACATATAGGAAATTACGTTCGGGTTCTCTTGATTAATTTGCATTTAACAGTAGGTATCTTGTTTTCTCCTTTAAAATCCAAAAATACTTGGTTAATGAAGTCTTGTACTTATAATTACTATTATTGAAAGATTGCACATGTCCCCGCCAACGTTTTTTGAATGAATTCATAGTACTTCCAATGTAATTTTTTTTAATATTTGGGTTTTCTAGTGTAGAAATTGTACTAAGATAAACTAGAGAACTAGTCCAACAATTTTTCGGTGATGGATATTTATTTGGATTCCTACAATTGCAAAAGTTGTTATTTGTGTCATTATACTTAGTTGTACTCGTTGCTCCCTGGCGAGTACTCAAGTTTTTAGAGTTCCTATACTTGTTGAAGACACTGTTATTATGTTTTCTTAATTATCTTCTCCAGGTTATCTGCACAACTATAGCTTAATTTAAGGGTATTATAATTGAATATTTTACTGAGTTGGTTAGTTTCGCGGTCAGAGAAATGTTTTTGATGGGGTTTAGAAATTGATGTCCTAGTTTAGTTTTAACCATTAGGTTGAAAGGGGGAGTAAACCAAATGATCTTCCTGGATGTTCTTTTCTTACTGTGATCATAATTAACAGGATTTCTATATTGAATAGTGGTACCCTTGTAGCCACTATTTCTAAGGGCAGAATTGTGAAATTCACGATGTTTATTAAAAACCGCTTTGCTGGAAGAGTTAGTACTAATCCTAAATTCAATGGAGGAGGGTACGTGCTGGATAACCGAAGGTGGGTGGTTGGAATTGCGATGTACATATACTGGGTTAGAATTAACCTTCACAAAAGGTTGGAAGGAGCTGCTAGTAAGGTCTGGGGTAACGTCCAGAATATCTACCTGTTTAATGTTAGTTGTAACTATAGCCCTAAGACCTATATCCTTAAACTCCCTATGGATCATTTTTCTAATACAGTCTTCCTTAATATTTGTGGGGTTTTTAACAACTAATATGCCATCATCTCTATATAATCCTACACTATCAGTATCTAGACATTCAAAAGCACTTAAATTGTATAAAAGAAATAATCCCACCAGGTCAGAGGCTTCTGCACAATCCAAAGAACCCACTGAAATGTCAAAATTATCGCTGCAAGATTTTTGGTCCACTGTTCTTCATTGTAGATCAGAACAGAATTTCAGCATTTCATGATTATCATTTCATTCTCAGAGATATTGGAGTATTCCCCAGCGAACTCCAAGGCCAAAGGCCTAAGTGAACAGATCTTTAGCTATGGAGGGATAATAGTCAATAATGTCGAACTGTATAAAAGTGCAGGTGTCTTTATTTTGGATGTTAGTAAACAAGTTGATAACATCAGCTGTGTTAATCCACTGTAAAAGTTCAAGGGTGTTTTTTTATGGAGTGGTTGCTTTTTTTTCCAAGATGGTTTTACCGATTCTACTGATTTCTTGTAGGATTAATAAGTCTTTTTGATGGCTTGGTTCTGAAATCGGGTTTATGGTCTTTTAACAAAACATTACTCTCCAAACTTAATAGAAGAAGCGTGATGAAATCGATTATAAACGAAAAGGACATGTTCATCATTAATGAATCATAACTAAGGATCGGATGCTCATGAAGGATAGAAATAAAGTTCATATATATATATATATATCTATATATATATATTCCACGTTCATTTTTCAACTTATTCATGATGATCTTCGCCCTCTCTATCCCTCTAACTTTCTGTCCTAGAGTAAGAAGTTGCCTCACAGGTTTCACGTACAATTTTATATTCAAGTTTTTTTCATTACTCTTTGGATTGTCATAGCTGAGATTCCTCGTCTCACATGCCAAACGTCATATGGATTGAGTTGGGTGTTTTCTAATTGATCATTTTAGATCTAAGTTGAAATGGTAATGCCACTTCCTGTTGTGACCTCTGATCCAGTTTTCCTTTATACTGTTCCCTCATTATTAACCTTATTCACTGTTCTCTTGATGGTTCTTGAATGGGCTTTGAAGATGGAAGCCAGAGTATGAATGTTGATACCATTACTGAAGGCCTGAATGATCTTTTTCCTCTCACCATTTCTCATGTGGGAAGAAAGTGGGCCTGACACAAAACGATTTTAACATGTTCTCCTTCTAGCTGAATAACCCAAAGGCTTTTTTTAGTTATTCTTTAGGCAAATGGTGTCAAGATAGCTAAACGTCTGATAACGTGAAAAAAACAAACACAATTAGTTTACCGTTTCTTTATTTATTTATTTTTTTTTTTTACTAGATATTAAACATTTTCTGGTATGGACAATTATGCTGTTGCACGATTTGGAAAATTTTGCTCTTACACTCGCTACATATTGTATTTAGTTATATATTATTGTTGTCGTAGGATCCACCTAATTTGCATAGTGGAGTACCGACCATATAAATATGGTTGGTACCGGGAAGAGAGGGAGGAATCAAGATTCAACCAGAGACTCTGCCCGACTGCGACTCAGTCAACACATTCTCCAGGAACGGTCTTACCAGGAATATACAAAAGACTATATGTAAATATTGTGTACATTTTCTTGTTTCAATACATTTTGTTCTAAGTACATCTTGTGTTGCATTAATATTCCATGAATTAGTCAAGTTATAACAATTATATACCGTATTATGCCCATATAGATAGATAGATAGATAGATAGATAGATAGATAGATAGATAGAGTATTTATTTAAAAATTATAATATAATTATGTTATAAAAAAATAGCCATTTTGTTTCAACACCTCCGGTCTCTTATCAAGTGATGATGTTGAATGTAGAATAAATGGTTTTTACAGTTTCAAATTAATTAACGATCCTTCGCAAGGGGAAAACGCTGTTACATACGCTAGAATGACCAATCAAAACACACTCTTTTAAGAATAGTAATTATTGGTTATTGGAATTCATTCCGTATACACCAATCCTTACTTGGGTATATATATATATATATATATATATATATATATATATATATATATATAATAAAGAAAAAGCCAACACTCAGTAATATTAACCACGAACACGGCCAGAATTTGCCGTGTTTGGAAAAGAAAATATCCCCATAACTCTAAAAGCATACGAAAAACATATACACCCAATTAAAAAGCAAAAATAAAATCATCATTGTTGATGTTTAAAAGTATAGCCGGAACCGCTCGGAATTACAGAACATTTGGACAGTTCCGACACAATCTGTGTCCAGAAAAGAAAGCACTTGTTCTAACACAACAAAAATTCAATAAAACGCTTAATCGCAGTACCTTGTCTATTGTCTGTAATGAAACAAACACACACACACAATATATATATTTATATAGTTAAGTTATGAAGAACTTGGTAATCCGTATGGCTAATCCTGAGAGCTCAATGTAAATCCAGAGCTAATATTTTAAAGTGGTCTGTTTTTCTTTAATATATATATATATATATATATATATATATATATATATATATATATATATATATATGGTCTTAAGATGTGCTATATTTTTTCAGATAAAAGTACTCAGTATCAGAGATAGAACGTAGGTAAATATAAAAGTGAACATAGAAGTCAACACTTAGAGGCGACAGTCTGTTTCATACTATATGCAATCGTCAAGGCCACGATAGCATCTAGCATGAAACAGATTGTCGCCTCTAATGTTGATATATATATATATATATATATATATATATATATATATATATATATATATATATAAAGCAAAACAATGTAATATAATTAATATATACGACATTATACAATAGAGTGTTCACGCGTCTGTGTGTCAGGGTGTGTGTACATATAATGTCATATGAAATTCATACTTTGTCTCTGAAACGAAAGTATAAACGTTATTTAGAATATCTATGGGGGAGTCTGCATAAACGATTCTGATGACGTTGGTAGGAATGGTTGCTAGATATATAACCTTCTTCCAACAATCTTTCGCACACACACACACCAAAAAAATCTTTATAAAAATAAATAAATGAATAAATATATAAAAATAAAGCCATAAATATCATTGAAATATAAGTAATTAAGAATTTATAGCTTCGTTTCAGAAACCAAAAACAACAAATAAAAAAGAAAAAGAAAAAAAAACACGCCGTATTTCCATTCATTCGTTTCATTTGTCATTATCAATCAGTCTACTTTGAAAGCAAAGATTTGTTTTATAGAATTACGTTTTAGTTTCTACGGTTTCTATCAATTATGGCTGCAAATATCCGTTTCATTGTTAAGATTTCTTACACTAACACTGGAATAGATCTGTTGGGAAGGAAGATATTTAGTGCGAATTTTCAAAACAATTGGGAGACCCAAATAAGTCGAAATTCGCCGATAGATATTCGGAGTCTCAAAAGTAAATATGCTCCGCTAACAAGTAGCTCTCTGTCTCCTTCTCCCTCTCTCTCCCTCTCTCTCTCTCTCTCTCTCTCTCTTTATATATATATATATATATATATATATATATATATATATATATATATATAAATAAGTTATTTCAAAATTAGATTGAAGATGAAACAGAACTAATGCTTTTAATTTAATTATATAATTAAATTTGAAGTTTTTAGGGTCTGTTTATATTTCTGAGATGAGGTATTATGTACATTATTTACATTATTCGGACTATTGTACTCATCTTTGTCGCCATATTTATCACAACGTTTCGACCGTTCTTCTTCAGGTGGTTGGAATGTCGAACTGACATTTAAAGACGCCCCTTTTCTTTAAACAATTGCTCTAGCCGTTACCATAGTAATCTTAATTTCAATAATGAATATGCTTATAAAATAAAATTTCAGAAATAAGTTATTCCCAAAAACTTTCGCTTGAAGATGGAAAAGAGCTTAGTACTTTAATTCAATTTAATTCAAATAATTATATTGAAGATTTCGGCTCTTGTTTTGAAAAATGAGAACTCTTATGTAGCGTTGGAATCATATTTTTAAATAAATAAATATATATATATATATATATATATATATATATATATATATATATAGAGAGAGAGAGAGAGAGAGATAGATAGATAGATAGATAGATAGATAGATAGATAGATAGATAGATAGATATAACATACTCCTGACACATTCATCCCATTCCCAGCAACAAATAAAAATGCTAAAATGGCCAAGTAGGGAATACTGAAATTCAGGAATATCCTACCATCTTTCTTTAAAACAACTTGAAAGAGGCCGCTTGACCAACACAAGAGCTGACCAAAATTAATGATAATAAAACAAAGGAAAACTACAAATAAAGTTGACTTTCTTCAGAAACAGTCATTCACTCCTGTAGTTCACTGATACCAACAAGAAGGGATTTTTTTTTCTCCTGATGATGACCATGCTGGCAGAAACTAGTCGAGGAACCTAATTGGAATATTAAAAGAAAAATATTAATATACAAACCAGAATGTCTGAAAATTTTAATTTTAATATTTTTTCATTGTTCAAAACAACATATATATATATATATATATATATATATATATATATATATATATAATATTCATTTTATTTCGAATACTGATGACGACATTGTGGTAATGTCGAAAGTACTCGGGATAAAATAAATAGTCATCTATATGGTAATTTTCTTTCTTCCTTTTGGTTTGGTTTGGTTTGTTTTACGGCATATCAACCTTAATGGGTTATTTAATGCCGACAACATTTTTATGGCTGGTAATATTCTTTTTTTTTCAAAAATCTATTTCTGGTAATAATTTTTTCCTTAAAAACTGTATTGCTGGTAATATTCTTTTCCAAAAACGTAATGCTGGTAATAGTTGTTTTTTCCTCAAAAATTTATTGCTGATAATAATTTTTTTACAAAGTATTTCTGGTATTAAAACCTATCCTTACACTTTCATAGTGTTTTGACCCCAGTTTCGGAGTTAATTATTTACCCATAGCTGGAACCCTAACAGGTGCTACTACCCCGGGTCATGGTGGAGCTAGGTACACCTGCAATTAATAGGTGGTTCCAACGCTCCTCAAAAAATCTAGATCAGAGCTTGCTGACGGACGTACTTTATTGTCTTACCCCGGACGCCCCATTGAGGTGGGTCTTACCCCTCTGCAGAAGTGCAGTCAGCGTATTCTACAGCCCCAGCCGAGAGGGTGGCCTTCTTCCTTTATTAACGATATTAAGAAATTTGCCCGTAATTATAAGATAATCCTATTAAATATAAGTGGACAAAAATTGTCTAAATGATTTAATGAGACATGTCTTAATGAAAAGATGCTGCCAAAATGTACGCAATACACACACACACACACACACACACACACACACATATATATATATATATATATATATATATATATATAAAGTGGACACTAAATTTAACACCAAACGGCAACAGTTTGTTTTATACTTGAACGCAATCTTCAGGTTTTGAGAGTGTGTTTAAGCATGAAACGAACTGTCGCTGCTCAGTGTTGATCTTAGTGTCCACTTTTATATTTATATACGTTCTATTCCTGTGATTGATCACTTTCCCCCATAAATATAGCATATCTTAAAACTATATTTTCATCATAACTTTAACGCCTCCAAAACAAAACTACTCTTTATTAATCATCTTCAAGACACTAGTCTGATTTTCATCATCATGGCTGATGCTAACCTCCGGGCTAATATAGTCAGCTGACATGAAGTGGAAAATCTATACTGAATCTATTGCTAGGTCACCTACTAAGAATGGTTGCTCCCTGTGTTGTGCGAGCCTTTTTTTTTTTTTTTTCTCTTGAATCAATCTTACATATCGATAAAAGTCTACTATTCGTCCAAGCTTTGAATATCGCTGCCATATATGGTCCGGGGTTACGGTTATATATTTAGACATCCTTGGTAAAATATAATGAAGAATCAGCAATATTATTGGTCCTGGCGTTTCCTTTCAGCTTCAGTAACTTTCCAATCGCTTTAAAGTTGCCTCCCTGTGTCTTTTCTATAAATACTTTCACGGTAATCGTTTGGGTGAGCTCTTTACTATGGTATTTTCTTTAATTTCTTGTACATAGTTTTGTATTCATATTGTAAATACTCATTGGGGCTAGTTTTAGAATTGTTGTTTTATTCCCTCCCCCCACAGACAATGAATTGTAAATATTGGGACTAGTTAGTATTTTCATACAGACAATGAGGTATTATGGTGGATGTAGTAAGAAAGGTACGTATGAATGTGTTGTTTTGGTGTAAGGAATATTGTTCGTATGACATATAGTTAAGACAGAAGAAGACCATCCTTTTCCCAATCCCCACTTCGGCCATGTGCCATCTTTCTGTGTATTTTACAGAATAAATATCGCTCTTCACAATAGTACCAAGTTTTAGCTATTTAAACACAATACTAGACTGGCAACAAGGTTGCATCAATTTATAAGTGAACACGATAGATGTAACCGTAAGTTCTATGCTAACAGTTTCTTTAATTCCACTTCTCGCTCGTGGCTTCATGTTTTTCTGCCAATTTTGATCCTCAAATATTTAAATGTAATGTCAATCGTTATCTTCTGTCTTCCGGATTACTTTTCTTTTGCTCTCACTTCTTAGTAATATTTCTCTTTTCTAATTCTTTGATACGCAGTAACCACTTGGGTTTTAGCGGCTTTACTGACTCGCTTAAATACAAGTAAAAGACATTACAAAAATGGCATGATTCACCCTCCTCCCTGTTTTCTTTTAAGCCACATTGGTTAAGTATTTACCTGAAGGACAGAATCTGTAACCAAGCCATCAGGTCCATCAAATACTTGTCGACAATCGTCAGCAAAAAAAAATCACTGCTAAAAATCAGTTTTGATGTCTGTCTACACCCAAACTGCATACTCTCTTTGCGATGCAGGCCCCTCGAGGTGGTGTAATGGTTAACAAGCTTGTCGTGCTAGAACTGAGTAGTGAGTTCGATTCTCACTGGGTGTTCCATACTTTCGGCCACATCTGAGCTACGCTTGAAAAGTCACTACTCTCTCTTTGTGATGTTGACGCAAAAGTGATGATTTTTATATCTTTTAATATCTTACATCTTTTTTTCTCTGTTTACACTTACAACATCATCTCCTTGAATTATTTTTAAGAGCAATCCAATGCCTTTTTTATATTTATAGTTATCATTTCAATTTTCCCAAATATATTTTCGTAATATTTCTACAAAAGTTTTTTTCTACCTGTTCTTACTTTTGTCAGTGTTTCCAGTTTATTGATTATTTTATGATTTATTTTCCCAATTTTTCCCAATTTCCCAATGCAGTATTCCCATCACCCTTTATTATAATGACTTGAGATACGAGTTCAATTCGTCTCAAGGCCGAGGTAGTTACTCGAAACATTCGTATCTCAAATCAATTTTCCCCAACGAAGTTAATGGGAATATTTCCGATCCGTTCCAGGCTTCTAAAAATCACCATTATTTTCCTGAAAAAACCACCCCAATTTTTTTATTCGTGGGTTTCTCAAAATCCAGCTCATATCTCAAAGCAAAAACTCGGCCAAACTGCGGCTCGTATCACAAAAACTCGTAGCTCGGTACACTCGTATCTCAAAGCATTACTGTAACTAAACAATGCCTATTTTTTTCAGGTTATAATGTTTCGTACGACCTTTTCCTGAAATGATAAAAGAAATAGCAATATATATATATGTATTATAAATTAACTGATTTAAAATATGTTTTTCGCTACACAGTAATAACCATGTTTCAAAAATGGAAGCTAAAAACATCAAATTTAATTTTGTAATTAAATCCAAAATATTAGTTCCATTTCATCTTCAAGCGAATATTTTTAAAACACAGTCATTACTGTGTAGCGAAAAAAACATTTTAAATCAGTTAATTTATAATATTTATGCTCTGTTAAATTTACACTGAGCACTGTTTTATAAAAATAAAAAATATCAATAAGAACACCGGATTATATATATATTACTGTTCTTTCTTTATATATATATATATATATATATATATATATATATATATATATATATATATATATAGTTAAATTCCCAGATGAATTCTGTGACAAAGACAGATTGGTATCAAATGACAATTGTCATTTGATACCATATATATATATATATATATATATATATATATATATATATATATATATATATATATATATATATAATATAATAAAGGTAATAAATCCGTTGGTATTTAATTCAAGTGGATCCTAGTAATATAAAATATTAAAACTGATCCACAAAAAATAGCGCAATCTATCTATTATTACGGAGAAAATAATTAATACACAATAAAATCCAAAATCCCCTCATATGGCAAATAAGCTTATTTCAACTGACGAAGAAAATAAAATTCGTCAGTCTTATTCAACCTCAGTATAGACTGAGTTCGTGTCGGAAATAGAAATTTCACTCTGAAAGCTGAAAAAAAAACGTCGAAAAACTAATACAGAATTTATCCATTTCAATGTTTCAGTCAGACGAAAGGCATGAGTGAGTGGTCAGGGGAAGGCGGAGGTTATTATTCTTAAAAGGAAGTTTTTTTTCAAATTAAACCCGGATATTCACTTTATGACATTAAATTGGGGTTACATTAAGAATGAAATGTTAATTTGGAACTAAGAGAGAAATAAAAAGGGGTTTTAAAATCTTTAATTATACAGATAGTAATATGTTTTTTTTATAAAACTCCCTTTTCGGCCTTCTTTTAATTTCAGATTAACACCTCGTTCTTCATATAACCTAAATTTAATTTCATAAGTTTAATATCCGGGTTTAATACCTCCCATCCGCCCTAACCAGAGTCTCGGTCATTTGGTCTGACGGAAATTCTGTATCAATTTCTAATTCCGAGACGAACTCAGTCTGTACACGGGAGTTGAATAAGACTGGCGTAGTTTTCGTCGGTTGAAATAGATCTATACCCCACCCCATATGAGGTAAATTTAGATTTTGTTTTGTAATACTATATATATATATATATATATATATATATATATATATATATATATATATATATATATATATATATATATATATATATATATATATATATATATATATATATATATATATATATATTAAAATTAGAAGATCAACCAATCACGCTTCCTTAGTTTTAAGCTTTCGGTATCCTCAGGCGATATAGGCCAAACTGGTGTTAAAACACACACACACACACACACATACAAACACACACAAACAAAAAACACACACATACAAACACACACACACACAAACACAAACACACACACACACTTATATATATATATATATATATATATATATATATATATATATAAATTAACGTCTGTGTGTATGTCTGTGTGTCTGTATGTCTATCTGTCTGTACGACTATAGGAAGAAAAGCTAGCATAGATAGTAGACATAAAAGGGTGTGTAATGGGTATGTTTGATTTATTTTTGAGGGGAGCAAATGAGGAAGACACCCCCCCGCCCCCGTGAAAATAAATGTAGCCATTGAATTCAAAAAGTACTAGACAGATTTTTTATGAAATTTGGATCATAGATTTCTGGCATGAGAGTGAATGTAATATGTTATCTATAACTGCATATTATTTTGATTAAAGGTCACCGGGGAGGGGGGCACAATCCCCTCCTCAATTTTTTTTCCTTTGATTTAAATGAAATTATAACTTAGGTAAATGACCTTAAATGATGCCTATTCCCAAAATATCAGCTAATTTCAAGATACCCTCATGGAGGCTAAAGCCCTTATATTGAAAAGTTTGGAAGCCCATAACTTGAGCATTTGAACCTCTATTATCCGGGTTTTTTACCATAAGGATATATGTTTTAGTCACCTTGATATACTTTGAAGCCAACTCCCAAAGTACTTATATAGAGTACGAAAGAGTGAAGTGGGGAGCGGGTCTTAGCCCCTTAAAAATCTAAACACCACAACTATTGGATACATTCTGCTGAAATTTGAAGAAGATTCTATGTAGTATACCTAATGACATATATATATATATATATATATATATATATATATATATATATATATATATATATATATATATATAAATAATCAATTACTTCTTTCGAATGAGTGAAAATAAATACCTTACCGCCCGCTATTAAAATGATTAGTTTTTGTCCATATCTATAAAAATTAATATTACGAATGTATATGCTTATAAAGCTCCGTAAATTTCAAAATTATTTATTCCAAAATTCGCTTGAGGATGAAACAGAACTAGCTGCTTTAATTTAATTTAATTTAATTTCTATAAATGAAATTGAAGGTTTTAGCTTCTGTTTTTGAAACATGGGAACTCTTATGTAGCGATGGATTCATATTTTAAAATAAATAATTATAATTTCGGCTCGAATTGTGTATTGAGCACTGTTTTTTTTTTTAAATAAAAACAAAAATACTAAAGAACGGATTATTAACCTAACGGTTCTTTCCTATTTTCTATATACTTACTCACACAGACACACACATACACACACACATACATATATACATGCACACACACACACACATATATATATATATATATATATATATATATATATATATATATATATATATATATATATATATATATAATATAAAAAAAACAGACCACTTAAGGTACCATTACAATAATTTATTTCACCAAAATCCTTTTTAAAGGACTCCGGATCATCAGGTAACACTTCCAACAACGAAATGAAAGGAAAAATGGGATTAGAAATTGATGGGTAGTGTAATTTTTCTAATTTAACAGGGAGGGTGATAGTTGTAGTTACCGAGACAAGATATAGAGAGGGGTTAATTTCATATTTCTCTTAAGCATGATTTATATTGGGGTAGAAGGAGTGACCTAATCGTGACCTATTTAGATGGTTAACTTAACGGAAATGATATATAGAAATGGGAGGGTAGTGGTCTGTTTTTCATTAAATATTAGCTCTGTATTCACATTGAGCTCTCAAGATTTCATCCTCCTTGAATTACCCATTCGGTTTACCAAGTTCTTCGTAACTTCAATATATATATATATATATATATATATATATATATATATATATATATATATATATATAATTAAATAATTCATCGAGTCTAGAAACTCATAAGCAGATTCGCCCCAGATATAGGACGAAACAGGTGTCCAGTGCTTTCTGCATTCTGTTGAGGTTTCTTCTAGACTCGATGAATTACTGAATTATAATTATCTCAAATCCTCTTAAATTTCTATCATTTATATATATATATATATATATATATATATATATATATATGTATGTATGTGTGTGTGTGTGTGTGTACAGAGACGGTCCCCCGAAAATTGACAACGTTTTGTAGTCTAATAACATGGGCAATTCTCGTTCAAATGCTTTCAAGTTTTAACAAAATACGTAAAAACGAAGTTGGCTGTGTGGACTTCTCTCAAAAGAGAATCTACCAGGAAGATGGTTTGGGAGTGCCACTTATACTGACGATTTGCTGTAAAATGGCCACTACGTTCACCGGACTTGAAACCTTATGATTTTTTTTCTATAAGCCTATGAGAAAGGACAAGATTATATGCAGCCCTTCCTACAAGCGTAGAGAAGCTTAAGCAGAGAATGACCGAGACTAGGCATGTTGCGCAAGACATGTTACTGCGTGTTTGGCAGAAGCTGGACTACGACTTGCCATGTGTCAGATCAACGTTGGTGCGCATATTGAACATTTGTGAAGCTTTGTGAAATTGGTAATAAAATCGCACTTTGAATAACTTATTCGAATTTTGATAAATAAATATTTTATGGTTCAACAAGAAGCCGATTTAATTTCCTTTTCCTTAGACATGTAGTTACGCAGATATCCACATTTTGAATTATATCAATTTTTTCGGAACACCCTGTATATATATTGTTAACTGTTCTATGTTTGAAATGAATGTTGATTGATGATTGGAATAGGTATTAGCGCGAATTACTTAAAATGACCTTACAGCTCAAAAGTATTTTAACATATGTACGCCTCGACTGAAATAAATTGTATTGATAATGATTTGCTGTTCCTTTGATGTGATGGCCTTTCAGAAGTCATAGAAGCCATAGTTATAGCTCATGAACCAATGCCTATTTTAAGGCTAGGACCTTAACAACACACACACACACATATTTATGTCTGTATGCGTGCGTGTGTGGATGTGTGTTTCTCGAATGTGCAGTTTGGTAGACGACATAAATACTCCTTCAAATAAACGGACCATCTACTCAAACACGGGTATCCGATGAAAATTACGTTTGAAGTATATATATATATATATATATATATATATATATATTAAAAAGAAGATAAACCGAACTGCAAACGTTTTAGGTTGAAATGTAGATTTTTTTTTTATTTTGAAATATATATCATAATCTTTTCCATAATTCTGCTACACTGGTTTCTGGTTTTGCGACCTTCTTCAAGCAAAAAGTATAATATATATTTTAAAATAAAAAGAAATCCACATTTCAACCAAACGTTTGCGGTTTTTATTTTAATATACAGATTTTCACTCGTTGTAACAACTATGACCTCTTCTCTCTCTCTCTCTCTCTCTCTCTCTCTCTCTATATATATATATATATATATATATATATATATATATATATATATATATATAAATCATCGCAAAAGTGAGAAATCCAGGGTCACACATATCCACACAACTAAATATGTTAGCTCTTATCATTGATATTGAGCGCTTTCCAATAAAGTACCGCATATATATATATATATATATATATATATATATATATATATATATATATAAATAAAATTTATATATATATACGTAGATATATATATACATACACACACACACTCACACACACACACACACACACACATATATATATATATATATATATATATATATATATATATATATATATATATATATATATATATATATCATTACCTGAAAAAAAGCGATACCTAAGGTCAGAAATGCACTGTAAAAATGCAAAAGTCTTCTTGATGCTTTTATTTTAGTATTAATTTCCTGTTAGTAGATAAAAGTTAATATTTCCACCATGCAAAATAGATTGTTGTATTTAATACCGTAATGATTGGAATGATTTTTCTTCGATTATCACTAAAATTGTTGAAATCATCCATGTTGACAAATCTCAACACAATATAATTATCTTTAATAAAAAATCATTCAAAAATAAAATATAGTTTTCTTAAATGTTATTTGGGAAAAATTAGTTGATTTAATATTTAATTAATCTGAATTGAAACAACTATTAGTATTCTAGCTTGAAAAATATCGCAGAAAAGCATTTTAATGTGTTTTTATGATCAATTATGGAAACTATTAGCATAAATACGAAATTGGAGCTCAATTCTCATAAGAATTCTTAGTTTAAAAAACACCAGCTATACTTTATAGTAATTTTGTATTTACTTGACACCCCCTAGAAATCGCGTTATGACACAAGTTCGGTTTAATGAAGGGAGCACGAGCACTAATACCGGGCTAGGAAGAAAAATTCCCCAAGCCCCCGCAAACGTCGATTGCGCAGGCGTCAGTGCGAGCACCGATCTCTCTCTATAGTGCAATGAGATGGCGCGACCTCGGATAGCTGTTTCCGAGGGCTAGGCACCTCTCCGTATAATTTTCTTCAGTTGCGTCTCTGTCCTTTTACGAAGCCGCCTCTGCGCGCACTCTGCTCAAAGAAAGTGACACAAATGAGAGATGATAAATAGGGTTATAAAACTGTTGACAGATCAATTCGTATTTACTCCCCCCCCCACGAGGCTAGTTTGTGACACGTGGTCGGTTTAATGTGGGGAGACCGAGCGCTTACACCCGGGCTAAGGACAAAAATTGCCCGAGCCCCCGCAACTGACGGTTGCGCTGGCCTCAGTGCGAGCACCGATCCCTGTCTCTAGTGCAATGACAGGGTGCGGCCTCCGGTAATAGTTCCCTAGTACTGGCCACCTCTCAATTTAATTTTCCTCACTTGCAACTCTGTTCTTTGACGGAGCCGCCCCTGAGCGCACCCTACCTAAAGACAGAGACGCAACTGAGACATGATAAGTAAACCTTTTATAAACTACTCGAGAGCAATTTACACACTAAATGCTCAATATCTCTATTATATACTATTTACTTCTAGGCAATATTACTCTTCAGGTTTAGCTAATTTCATATTGATTTTAAAAAGTTTATTTCATCAATGAACTGTCCTTCCTCACTGTTCTTTTATTCAAGGATTGTTTTGATTTTCATATCAAAAATAGTTCTGTTTGGGAATATTGTCTTATATAGTGTAGAAAAGTGTTTGAAATTTTCATTTTACTTGGCTTTCAACAAGTTGGCATCTATTTGTAAAACTTTGCTTAACTATAACAAGCCAATTTATAAATGAATTGTTCATTTAAAGTTTTGGTTTCAAAGATTTCAATTAGTGAATATATCTTACTTTGAGAATCGATAGCGAGCGGGCGAAGATTGCTACTAATATAAACATTAAAACTAAATGAATTTGACGTAATAGATGTAAAAAAACATGTGACATCAATATTCAAAACAAGGGTAAATGGTAGACTTATAAATATGTAATATAAATTCTAGCGAGAAAAATTGTCTGGTAGAAAACTGTGAAACCTTTTTTTCTAATAGCAGGCCTAGCAATTGATTCAATATAATCTTTGCACTTCATGTCAGCGGAAAAGCTTAGACCGAAAAAGCGCTATGAATCAATCTTCTGGAGGTTAGCATTAGCCATGCTGATAGAAGGCAGAATGCTTTCTCTAAGACGATTAAATGTTTTAAGGCTTAATTGAATTAATTAAAATTATTAATTAAATAAGATTTAAGTTTTCTTACTTTTCTATCTGTAGTGTTTCTTAAAATTCACGTTTTCACTTCTCAGCTGGCAATAATTAATTCTTGGTTGCCGATTTCCGAGTATGCTAGCCTCTTAGGTTAGCTAGTTAATCACTGTTTCGGACGTTTGCTCAAGCATGTTTGTGTGTGTTTTCAACACCCACAGAGTCAATTCGTGATTTACACTGCAGCTATGCAAAGCAGATCTTACTTAGAGTTTCTGAGGGATAACGCATAGTCTGGCGTTATCAGTTATTGATCAAAGCTAGGACCTTCATAATATCGGCAACGATGACTTGTGACTTTGTTCTTGTACAACCGTCGACGGATTCCAAACAGTTTCGTCTTTTTGATTTAACTCAAAAGATTTGTATCAACCAGTGGTTTTTGACAATTCCAATCATGTCACTCAGCTGGTGAGAGAATTTGAGTAAAAATATAATGTTAAATATGTCTCTGGGAATGGTAGTTTTGTTTTGTTTTGTTTTTTTTTTAAAGATTATGAGTGAATACTTACGTCTATTTCGCTGAAAATTGAGCTGTAATATTCTGTTATGATAAAGCTTCTGTGCCTGCCGTAGAGCGTGGTTTTGTAAGTTAGGCATAAATAAATGGATGAATATCTATTTACGTCTTTCTTGATTGATAGTAAATAAAAAAAAACAAACAAACATCACGCCTTTGTTTTTAGGGCCTTTTTCTTTGTGATACCAAGAGGCCAATTGTTTTTTATAGTTGACTAACAGTAGAGCCCGGCGTTGCCCGGGGATGTAACAGTAAAAGAGATAGATCAAGTATCGACCATCATAAAGACTGAAAAATAAAATTGACAAAGATTATTGTTTAAGTGCATGTCTTAATTATTATTTTTTTATTTTTACGAATTGGTCAAACCCAAACTCAAACAAAAACATTGTTTTCAATCGTTATGAGTCTATCGATTGAATAGAATTTTATTATAAACAATTGTCTTGTAAATGGGATTTTTAAAGCATCCTGAATGTAAAAATAAAGGAAAAAGTGTGCAAGACAATAAGAAACACTACCTACCAAAAAAAAGTGAAGTTTTGTTGAAATCGGTTAAAAAAATGTAGGAAATCCGATCCAATATATAAGCGAACACACACACACACAAACAACCTGGGTTTTATAATAAGTATAACTCGATATGAGTTGTCTCCCTTTCATTCTCGCGACAGCGATGCCTCTTAATCGTGTTTTCAAATTGATTTCGTGGAAAGACAATTATTTTTCCAATTTTTGGCGCTGTCAGAACCACCGCAAGGTAATTTTACGTAGTCCTGTGAATTTTTGTTGAAATCGGTTGAAAAATGTAGGAAATCCGATCCAATATGTAAACGTACAAACACACACACACACACACACACACACACACAACCTGGGTTTTATAATAAGTATGATTTGTATGGACGCTGAAAAATAAAGGAACTTAATCGAAAGTGGGAAAGAGAAGTAAAAGGGTAAATATGGAAGACGAACAAAAAAAAATTCATATTATGACTGTCGTTAGAGACAGAATCGCTTCCACGACTTTGGAGGAGGCATAGTTTGGATGACAGCAAATGGCACATTTAAAGTTTCCACAATGATTCTTTCTTTAATTAAGCAAGTATTCTCTAGAGGGGGGGTGATGCGCGGGGGTGGGGAGATAGGGAAAGTGACAAAACTTAAGATGAAAGAAAAGAGAAAGAGGAAAGGACACCTAAGGAGAATAGAATATTACAAAGAAATTAATTGATGGTAATTATAAAAGAGATAAAAAAAAGAAAGAAAGAAAGAAAGAAAGAAAGAAAGGAAAAGACGAGGAAAATAAGTAACGAAATAACAACTAAAAAGATGTGGAAAGACAGAAATGGAGTAAAAAGGGAAAAAAAGATAAATCAATGAAAAGAAGTAGAAAAGAAGCAATAAAAAGTATAAGAAACAAATGCAGAAAAAGAAGAAGGAAAGCAAATAATATATTAAGGAAGAGAAAGAAAGAAAGAAAAAGAGATAAAAAGAAAGAAAGACAGAAAGAAAGAAAGAATCAATTGGAAAAAATGTAAAAAGAAACTAATTAAGAAAGAAAAAGGGGTAAAAACAAAAAAACTAGAATAAGAATGACAGAAATAAAGAAACAAAAAAAGAAAGAAAGAAAGGAAGAAAGAAACGGAAATGGAAAGAAAGAAAGAAAAAAACAGAAACAGAAGGAAAGAAACGGAAACAGAAAGAAAGAAAGAAAGAAAGAAACAGAAAGAAAGAAACGGAAACAGAAAGAAAGAAAGAAAGAAAGAAAGAAAGAAAGAAAGAAAGAAAGAAAGAAAGAAAGAAAGAAAGAAAAAACGGAAACAGAAAGAAAGAAAGAAACGGAAACAGAAAGAAAGACAGAAAAAGAAAAAAAGAAAGAAAGAAAGAAACGGAAACAGAAAGAAGGAAAGAAAGAATGAAAGAAAGAAAAAAACGGAAACAGAAAGAAAGACAAAAAACAAAGAAAGAAAGAAAGAAAGAAAAAAAACAGAAAAGAAAGAAAAGAAAAGAAATAAAGAAAGAAAGAAAAGAAAAGAAAGAAAAACGGAGACAGAAAGAAAGAAAGAAAGAAAGAAAGAAAGAAAGAAAGAAAGAAAGAAAAGAAAAGAAAGAAAGAAAGAAAGAAAACGGAAACCGAAAGAAAGAAGAAAGAAAGAAAGAAAAAAAAGAAAGAAAGAAAGAAAGAAAGAAAGAAACGGAAACCCGAAAGAAAGAAAAAAGAAAGAAAGAAAGAAAGAAAGAAAAAAGAAAGAAAAGAAAAAGATTGGCAACAGAAAAAAAAACGAAAGAAAGAGAGAATGGAAAGCAAGAACAAAAAAATACGAAAAGGAAATACAGCTAGAATAAAGGAAAAAAATTGTATTGAAAGAATTTTTTAGAAAAAAAATAAGAAAAGAGGAATACAGAAAGAGAAATGAACCTAGAAAGAAAGAAAGAAAGAAAGAAAGAAACGGAAACAGAAAGAAAGAAAGAAAGAAAGAAACGGAAACAGAAAGAAAGAAAGAAGGAAAGAATGAAAGAAAGAAAGAAAGAAAGAAAGAAAGAAAGAAAGAAAGAAAGAAAGAAAGGAAAAACTTCAATGGGGTGAATCGTCAAAAAGAAAGTATTTCAATTGTCCTCCAGTTGATTAAAGCAGTTCCACCATTTGTCTGCGGCACCGTGGCGACGGCGTCGCTAACGATGGATGACAACAACCAATGAAATATGTGATTGTTTCGTGAGCGGCGAATACATCTTACAGAAGATTATGTTAGTAGGTCAATGACGTCATCCGTCGCCATTCCATTTCTTTGACTTTAAGAATAGCTCTGAAAGTTTTTGCACAATGCATTGCATGCAGGAAGACATTTGCATCGAAAACTACCAATGGCTGTTCAGTCTGTTGGGGCCAAAGGAGAAACAATTTGACATGGATGAAAGAGAAGTAGACAAAGAAGATGGAAGGATGGGGACAGCAGAAAAAAGAGGATCCTGATAGTGTAGGAGGGAGCTGATGGGGGTGTTGCAAGAAGAACTGGAAGAAATGTCTCCGACGATTCAACTCCATTAAGCGCGTTGCAATCGGGGAGAAATGGAGTTGAAAAATGGCGGGAAAGAAATGGGGGGGAGCTAGAATGATGTAAACTGGGAGGGAAGGAAATTCGTAGGAGAGAAAGAAGGGGAAGAAAGCTATTTAATAAGAAGAATGAAAGAAAAGTGAAACGAAAGGGATTACATAGAAAAAGACAGATAGATAGATAGATAGATAGATAGATAGATAGATAGATAGATAGATAGGAATAGGATGATAGACAATTAGATAGAGATGAACAGATTCTGACAGAAAGATAGATAGATATGAACAAACTTTGACAGATAGATAGATATAAACATAGGAATAGACAGATAGGCAATTAGATATAAACAGATTTTGACATATATATATATATATATATATATCGAGAGAGAGAGAGAGAGAGAGAGAGAGTGAGAGAGAGAGAGATAGGAATAGACTGATAAACAATTAGATACGAACAGATTTTGACAGATAGATATGAAAACACTTTGACAGATAGATAAATAAATATATATATATGTGTGTGTGTGCGTGTGTATTTATGTATATATATATACAGATATAGATATAGATATGGATAGATATATAGGTAGATAAAACAAACTTTGACAGATAGATAGATAGATAGATAGATAGATAGATAGATAGATAGATAGATAGATAGGAATAGACAGATAGGCAATTAGATATAAACAGATTTTGACATATATATATATATATATATATATATATATATAGAGAGAGAGAGAGAGAGAGAGAGAGAGGAATAGACTGATAGACAATTAGATACGAACAGATTTTGACAGATATGAACTGACTTTGAAAGATAGATAAATAAATAAATATATACATATATATATGTGTGTGTGTGTATGTATGTATTTATATATATATGTATATATATATATATATAGATATAGATATAGCTAGATATATAGGTAGCTAAAACAAACTTTGACAGATAGATAGACAGATAGATAGATAGATAGGAATAGACTGATAGACAATTAGATAAATATGAACAGACTTTGACAGATAGATACATACATAAATAGATAGATGAAACAAATTTTGACAGATAGATAGATAGATAGATAGATAGATAGATAGATAGATAGTGCAAAGTACAAGTGGGGAAAAATAATTAGAACGATAAACACCTCAAAGAAAACGCCTCAGTAAATAAAAGATATAGCAAAAATAAATGAAATAAAAGAAAGGTGAAAAAAGAAAGAAAGAAAAAAGAAAGAAAGAAAGAAAAAAGAAAGAAAGAAAAAAGAAAGACGAAAGAAAGAAAGAAAGAAAGAAAGATATATGAACTCAAAACAGGCAACGCACAGAAAGAGAGATAGAATGAATGAATGAAATAGAAAGTGGAAAATAAGAAAAGGAAAAGGAAGTAAAAGAATCAAATGGAAAAGAAGCAAAATAAAATAAAATAAAATTATAAATAAGAGAAACCGTCGCAAATTCAAGAGAAAAGATTGCCGTTTACATTTTAGGCCAGCCGCCCGCTATATATATATATATATATATATATATATATATATATATATATATATATATATATGTATGACTAGAAAGGGAGAATAGAAAAGTCCCTCGTCAACGGAGAATGAACGCTACATAAACGCATCATGCGTTGAGCAACCCAGAAGAAATAGTTCATCGAATTTGATGGACAATGTCAGTTAACATAAGAAGCGTATGAGAAATCCATTTTAGCAATAAGTAATTATAGATTTTGCTCTGTTGACCATTGTCAATGGATGTCAGTCAAATACATATGTTTGTTTGAAAAGGATTCTACATAGTTCCAGAAAGAGAACAACGTTCCAGGTTATCGATTCTGACTAAAACTCATCAGACTATCACTAAATACGGATTGAACATTGAGAAAGATCTCATTAGCTCAATTGTTATTGCTTTATCAGATTGGTTAAGTGTCCCGAAGATATCTTTTAAATGTAGTTATAATCAATGCAGCATTGTATATTTGCGTTGTATGCAATGTCAAGATATGCGTACTTTCTATATATTTTTTCTGGACGGCATAACAGATACTACAGTCTTTCGTATGATAATAAGCAACATCCGACAGCAAGGCCTCTGATCGAAACATTGGAGGTTTTGAGGAATGTGGAACCACCTCTTAATTGCTCTTGTTCCCAAGTCCACCCTAACGCGGGGTGGTAGCACCTGTTAGGATCCCAGCTATAAGCCTAAAATATAGCTGAAACCCCAAAACAAAAACAAAAAAATTATAAAAGTATAAATTTACCTACTTAGAAAAAAAATGACTAACAATACATATTAAAGCAAAATGGCCAACAGTACATTTTATCTTTAGTTGAAGCCATAAAATTGTGTCTAAAATATTTAGATTTCGGCATTAAATAACCCATACTGGATGATATGCCGTTAAATGAAATCATTCAAACTTTCAACATGAAGGAACTCGTTCGTGACATTCCGTCTGGAGAGACGATGGAGTATCGCGTTGCGGTACGAACCTGGGCGGATTATATTGAGAACTAGGGCTGCCCAGACGTCTAGTTCCCCCTCTAGGGCCTTGCTAGCAGAGTTCAAATACAGTTTGGTACCAGCGCGGCTGCAGGAGTTGCCGGAAGGTAGCACAAAGTGCCATCCATCCGCCTTAGTGGCTCCACTCCGGGTTTGAATTCAGAGTTGTCCTTCTCCTTGACCAGTTGCCATCCAAGCCTATAGAACCCAGTCTATCCTGTTATTTACCCATAGCTAGAGGGAGAAGAAGAGGATTCACACCTTTCCCAAGGGTATTAGCATGCAAGTGAAAGTAATGGATTTGACTGGAATTCGAACTCGGCTCTCCGATTCCTCAATCCAATCCGCTATCCATTACTCCACCGTGCTTCCTCTTCGTGACATTAATCCATATAATATCCTACAATTCCAGAAATTAAACTCTATACCAAAATATAAATTCAACAAAATCCACAACATAAGACACACATATCACTGCCTCTCGTAATTCTGTCCAAACAAACGTGTATATGCACAAAAGCTGAGTATTATCTACCATGTATTCAATTGTGAAAGCAGAATAACATATATCATATTTCTTACTTCTAAGCTCCCAAGAAAAGACCCCAATAGGAGTTGATATGCATTAAAAAACAACAAAACAAATAACACTGTTAAAAAGATATTTTTATTCTTGTACCCGAAAGCTCAAGATACGTCTTGGGGGGTGTGGGGAGCTGTTAAAATCAAGCAGATACTGAAAATGAAATTATCTGAGGAAAATATATTACCCCCCCCCAGCTTTTAGGCTGGGATCAATGAATAGTATTAGGTTGGTGCAACAAAAATAATGACGTAATAATGTCGTTTTTTGACGTATTTTTTAAGGTCAAAAAACTACATTATTACGTCATTATTTTTGCATCAACCTAATATCTGCCTTCAGGTGGAATAAAGAACATTTCATCTCTCAGTCGTGTACCTGTCTCTTCTGAAAGCGCAACACAAAAAGCTGTGCCTTTGTCTTCTGAAAATATTATCGAGAGATGGACGGTCCCGAGGAAAAGTCCCCCGCTCCCCGACAATACCTCCCTCACTGCACTAAAGAGGCGCCATCGGCAATAATACCGATGTCAGCGCAACCGACGATGGCGGGGTCAAGGCTAGTTGCGGACTTGGACCGCATGTACGCACTCGAGCTCCCCAACTGCATTGTCTCACATCCTGTCAGCATAAGGCGGCAAGTAAATACAATCTGTGTAGTATTTTCTTTAAGGAGCTTCGTGCTGGGATCAAAATGCAGTATCTGCTTTCGGGCCTATAAACTACCTTTTATATCTCAACTGTGTCTTTATCTTTGGACAAAGAGAAACTCACTTGTGTCCCTGTCTTCATGCAGAACACCAGCTGAAATAGATAGAGGTGCCAGGTTCAATGGAACACTTGCCCGCGGCATCACCTTTCTCATTGCAGTAGAGAAAGAGGAGCTATATTTGGATCTGGTCCTGAAGTATACGTCGGGATCCCCATATTACACTGACCTTGTGTCACATCCTACCAGCGTGCAGCGACACATAAAAAATTGAGTGATGTCTGGCCCCAGGTATTCCAACCATGCGGCAGTACCTCCCTCATTGCATCAAAGATGGGACCGGGGGGTTGGTGAAATTTTGTCGGGAGTTGCGGTGAGTGGGTACTTTTTTTTTCCTTGGCCCATATACACGTTCTTGAACTCACTATTTTATATTGACCTTGTGCCATATTACATCAAGGGTAATACCAAGTGTAGTAACTGCCTTCGCGTGGATAAACTATAATGTATCTCTCAAATGAGTTTTTATATTCCGACAGAACAAAACAAATAATTGATGGATGCTTGGTGCCAGAGATTCCAACTCTAGAGTGGTACCTCCCTCAATGCATCATAGAGGAGGAGTCGGGGGAATATTGACGCCAGCACAACGTTGAATGCGGGGGATGGGCAATTTGGGGCAATAGCCTATATGCCCGCGCATGGTCTCCCAATATTTGTCATAACTCTTCACCGAGGTGGGACGAGTACATACTAAGTGTATTATCTATCTGTTCCCCTCATCTCGTTGCTGGTAAGTAAGCCTCTGGAAATAAACAGTTGGATGAAGAAAATTTTAATCACATGTGCAGATAGATTGAGAATATAGAGATTCAGAGTGACAAGCGTACGACTAAAAGCGCTACGCCTCTGGGACTCACATTTTGTCACTGTTCCATGAGCAGATGTTCTACTCATAGCGGATGGACGAGTCCATGGTTCAATAATAGTTTTTGTCATACAGGACATAAATGAATGGAATCGTCCATTTTTGTAAATAAGCGAGTTGAGCAGAGTTAGCATGAGGTCTTAGCCGCGTGCTGAGCTCTTGGTGCTTGTCAAACTATCTGCCTTCGGGCAGAGAGGAACCCAGGCGAGGCTATGCCAACGAGCGAAGTCTCGTTGGGGAGTTAGGTAAACCCGACCTCGTTTATACGGAGTCTACGGAGAATTTTTGTCCGGGCCTACGGATTCGGAATCGTCTCGGTTAAAACTGGCCTCGTGCTGCATCCTGCCTTGTGGGGAGGCTAGGTAAATACTGAGACAGCATTAGGTCTTAGCCACGCGCTAAGCCCTTACTGATTGCTACACTCTTTGCCTTCGGGTAGAGAGGAAAACAGACGGGGCTATGCTGAAGAGTTGAAGTCTTGTCTGGGGAGATAGACAAACCCGACCCCGATATTATCATTATTATTATTATTATTATCTACGAACAATTTTTGTTCAGGGCTACGGGCTCGGAAAAACCCATGTTAAACCAGCCTTGTGCCACATCCCGCTCTGTAGGGAGCTCGGGTAAATACAGAGTTAGCGTTAGTTAACTCTGCTTGTCGACTCTCTGCCTCAGGCAGAGACAAACTCAGACGAGTCTCTGCCGAAGGGTAGTCTCGTCTGGGCAGGTAGACAAACCCGACGCCGTTATTACGGGGTCTACGATCTACTATCTTTATTACGAGGACTACATGCTCGGAAAAACTCAAGTTCAACCAACCTTGTGCCACATCCCGCTTTGTGGGGAGCCCGGGTAAATACCGAGTTAGCATCAGGTCAATTGTTAAGTGTACCTTCGTGTAGTAAACCTTCTATTTTATTACTTACCTACGAGTTTGTCTTTCTTATTTATTTCCTTCTGCTATCTCGAAAACACGAGATGCAACTGTTTTAGAGAAGGTTAATCAGTCTTTCTACACAAGAGCAGGCTTGTCGGAGATAAATTATTTTGAGCCCCACAGCCTCTTTCTCACGATCAAAATGTCTATCGCTATTTCCATGGCAAATGTTCAGACGGGCTAGATTCCTTAGTTCCACCAATTAAGATCTTCACAGCTAGGAATCGCCATGCCTCTTACACAGGATCGAATCATCCTCCTTCCCTCCGTATTCCCCTGAAAAGAAAAATTTCACTAAGGCAGCAAACCAGGAATAACTCATTTTTGGAACAGACTCTTCCTCGATCACTAGTATTTAAAGATCTTCGATTCCATGAGCAACTTACACACCCTAGTATCCTGCACAATCTGTTTAGGCTCCTTTGTGTTTCTTCAATACCCACAGGACCAACCTGGAGTTTATACTGCAAATATGTTAAGTGGAACTGATTTACACTCCAAATATATACTCCGCCAGAACCACATACGGGTTAAATACACAGCTACTATTCTCTTATACTAGTTGCTAACCACGAATAGAGAACACAGTTTACTATGCTATTTAACCCATAGCCTGGGCAGCAGAGATGGATTCGTACCTTTCCCCAGGTTATTAGTGCAAAAAAAATTGTAAAAATCTCGACTGGAATTTGAACTCGGCTCGCTGTTTTCTTGTACCAAGCCTCTAATTCTTTTACCACTTGTAAATTCTGATTTCCACTGAGAGGCCATAATTTGAATTATGAAACCATAATTTCGGTATTTAAGTAACTATCTGTGTTGGAGCTATGTAACTAGGTTTTGCATCCCCTACATGGAGAGATGTTAAAACATGTCATGAACTCTTGAATACGAACAACATAAACAGAGAAGATAATGCTAGGAATGGCCGCTTATTTATCCATATAATTAAGGCAGCAACACTTCTACTTGGGTAAGAATCATCATGATGAAACATGGAAGCTCAGGCACGGAGACATGCGTCGTCACATCTGAAGAGATCTGAAAACGTTCAGATCTAGTTTCTTCCAGTATTCCTTAAAAAACATACTGGAAGAAACTAGGTCTGAACGTTTTCGTATTCCCCTAGCTAGATGCGACCTTATATTCTATTGTAATACTTTCTTTTCTCGCACTTCTCGCCGGTGAAAATCACTTCCGATTTCTTGCATCCATGCCACTTGCACTCTTCAAAAATATAAATGCCACACCAATCGCCATCTTCTGTCTTCTATTCTTTCTTTTCTCATCATTAAAGTTTTCTCATTATCTTTCAACCCCAGTAACCCTTTGCGTCTTAGTAACATTATTGCCTTGCTTGTGGCGAAAAGATTAAAAAAAAGTGGGGATTATAGTGGCTGCTAGGTGACGCGCTAACATTCCCTACCCAGCAAGCCTCTCACTAGTCTATCGCTATTTCCACGTCAAATGTTCATTAGTTTCACCAATTCAGATTTTTATAGCTAAGATGCGTCGTGTCACCTACACTGGGACGAATACTCCCCATTCACTTCGTATTCCATTAGTAAGGAGGAAGTTCCAGTCGGAGAACTTCTTCCCGAGAACCACTACCTTGTGGGACAACCTTCCGGGAGGTTACTTCCTCGATTACTACAATCTTAATTTCTCCAAAGCTAATATCAACAGTTATCTAGCCTACATATCCTCGTAATCTAAACTTCCTACTTCCTCATCTTACGTCGCTAAAACAACCTAATTCAGTAATCCTGTTCATTGAGTGGCTCATACAACAACCTAATTCAGTAACCCTCTACCTTAAGTTGCTCTTAGGCCTTTTGTTATCCTCTTTGAGTCGAGTATCAAATGTTAACTATCCTACATATCCTCATAAGCTACACTTCCTACTTCCTCATCTTACGTCGCTAAGACAGCCTCATTCAGTAACTCTGTTCATTGAGTGGCTCTTGGGCCTTGTATTAACATCTTCAAGTCTAGTATCAGATATTATCTATCCTACATATCCTCATAATCTTCACTCCTTACTTCCTCCTCTTACGTCCATCCAGTAAACCTCTATCTTGAGTTGTTCTTGGGCCCTGTATTAACCTCTTTAATTCGAGTATCAAATGTTATCTATTCTTTATATCCTCATAATCTACACTTCCTCATCTTACGTCCTTGCAATAACCTCATTCTGTAACCATTTACCTTGAGTGACACTTGGGCCTTGTAATTATTAGTGAACATTTCTGCCGCCCAACGTTGAGAATAAGATAGATGGAAATGTTACGGAAGATAAGACCTAGAATAAAACTGAAACACAGAATCAAATAGAATCTGATGGAAATTGTGCCACAGATAATGAGGAAAGAAGGTTTGAAAAATTTAACATTCATTAGAATTGTTAAGGGCCAAGAGCAGCTGAGGTGAGTCAATCAGTAGCTTTGTAAACGAGTTTGTGTGAATAGATGACAAAAAAATGAGACAAAATGGGATACCAAAGGGTCAAATGTTACTTAAAGAAATTTGAGATACGATATTGTTGAGAGATATGATCAACCATATCCTGAAAGTTGTTGGCATATAAAAAGAAGTTACCGTATTTAATTTGCAAGAACAAGACTGGCCTGACATGCAGAAAACTGATTAATGTCAATGAATGGTAAAAGTAGAGCAAACAGTCAAAAGTATCCTGCAAAAAAAAACAAGAGGGAGGAAGTCGTCCATTTGATGATAGGACTTGGCATATAAAACAAGTAAAAATATGTTTTTCAAGAGCATGACTGACGTTTGACATGGAGAAAGCAGTTTTATTTTTGCGAATGGGTGCCAAAACTGATACAACAAAGCAAGGTAAAGGTTCAAATTGCAACAAAAGACAAGAAGCTGTGGAGAGCCAAGATCTAGTACGCCATTTAAGGTCTTGGCTCATAAAAGATGTAAAAACCAAGATGGCTGCTACTAAAACCAAGCGTACTAATGTACTGTGCGATAAAGAAACGGGATTAAAAATCAAAAACAAAAAAGTGAAAAAAAAATCGAATTTCTATTTAATATCTCTTCTCAATAGCAGTGAACACTTTACAACATGCCTACAGAAGAAAATGGAAGAAAAACAGATGTCGCCCTACAAATGGATGCTGGGAATATAATATCGTGTGAGCAACAAGACAGTTTTAAAGAAATTAACGACTAAAAGAACTTTTATATTTAAAATCAGAAAGAAATGGGTAAAGGGGTCCCCTAAAGATTTTGACACTCACAAGCTCATTATAAAGACAAAAAAAGGCAAAGTAGACTACTCTCTACCTACTTTATGAGGTGAATGTAGGACTAGGTGGAATGGTGAAGAGTCAAACATTGCTTATGGCTTCAAGGAATAGAAAAATGTTACATTATTTACATTATTCGGACTATTGTCCTCATCTTCGTCGCCATATTTATTACAACGTTTCGGCCGCTGTACGCTTCGGCCTTCTTCAGGTGGCTGGAATGTCGAACTTAACCCTTTATTTCGCTCAACGGGGTAGACGGTTCTTGTCCCACGTGCCATGTTTAATGGATGTCACTTATCTCCTGCTAATTTCTCTCTGAAAGTTCTCCACTGCATTAACCGGGTATTGAACTCACACTCTTTGGATCCTGTCACTGGATCTAACCAACGTCTTTATCCTTGAGGACACATGGCACAGTGGATAAAGGCGTTGGTTAGATCCAGTGACAGGACCCAAAAAGTGTGAGTTCAATACCTGGTTAAGGCGGTGGAGAACTTGGAGAGGGGAATTAACAGGAGATAACTGATAACTGACATCCATTAGACATGGCATGTGGAACTAGAACAGTTTACCCCAGTGAGCGAAATAAGGGTTTCAGTTCGACATTCGAACCACCTGAAGAACGTTGTAATAAATATGGCGACAAAGATGAAGACAATAGTCCGAATAATGTAAATAATGTACATAATACCTCATCTCAGAAATACAGACAAATACAGAAAAATGTTAATAGCCATGATTGTACACGTCCTGAAAATAGCACATGATAGAACGAAAGCCTAGCATAAAGCGAGGTTCGGACTTTTGATAGAGCAAAGCAAAATTACAGTTCGCTACAGTATGCACCCAGTTTTAGTATGCTATCCGGTGAATTTAAAATAAATGATCGCGTGAGGAAATTTATACAGTTTCAAAAAAATGGACATTTATGTTCAAGGATATTTACCAAATTCTCCCAGAGCGTATACAGAAATGTGTGATGGAAACAAAATAGAAAGAGAAATAAACATAAAATTATGACAAACTAAAAATAAAATAGCGAGAGCTCTTCATTTTTTTTTTTTTTGTCTTGTTGCAAGATATTGCCGGCACTACGTTTAATTTATGACGAGTCTTCGTGAAAATACAAAGTAAATTATCGGCGCCATTAGCAAGCCGAAATGTTCAAAACGGCAGGCAGAGACAGTTTGAGCTTGATGGCTGTCACTCTCTTTGCTTGCTACTGACGCTTCTTATATATATATATATATATATATATATATATATATATATATATATATATATATATATATATATATATATATATATATATATATATATATATATATATATATATATATATATATATATATATATATATATATATATATATATATATATATATATATATATATATATATATATATATATATATATTATATCTTTCTTATTTAATAATTTTCTTCCTCTTTTATCTCTCTCCTCTCTGTCTTTCTTTCTCCCTCTCTTCCTTATATTCATTTTTTCCTTTCAGATCTCTCTCTCTCTCTCTCCTCCTCTTTCCTTATATTCATATTTTTTCCTTTCAGATATCTCTCTCTCTCTCTCTCACTCTTTTCCTTATATTCATATTTTTTCCTTTCAGATATCTCTCTCTCTCTCTCTCTCTCTCTCACTCTTTTCCTTATATTTATAATTTTCTGCTTTTTTTTCTCACACTTCTGCTTCCAAATCCGTCTCTTCCTTATGTTCTTGATCTTTCTTCTGCTTCTCCTCATTATTATTATTATTATAATTACTATTATTATTATTATTATTATTATTATTATTATTATTATTTCCTTCGTTTTCTGTTGCATACATATTTCCTTCCGGGTCCCAACTAGAGACATAAAGTCAAAAATTGCTTTATGACAGTTTTCCACTAATCATTTTCGTAAAAAAATCTTTAACATCACAGACATTTTACATAGATAAAGATTTTCTTCTTCTTCTTCTTCTTCTTCTTCTTCTAGTAGTAGTAGTAGTAGTATTAGTAGTAGTAGTGGTAGTATATATTAACATCGGATGTCTAGTGCTTGCTATTGTGGAATGAATGACAGAAAAGTTCCTCAAACCTCCAGGACCTTCCCCACTACATTTGCAGACCCCAACGTCGACGACTGGACAGTTTCATGATTCATCTAATCTGTCCTGCAGATTTTTCGGCACTATTCTATCTGTTCCAATTGTTATAGACACAACCCTAACTTTTGCGTTTCACTTTCTTTTTTTGTACCTCTTAGGTGAGATCCAGTATTTTGACAATTTGTCGCTTTCGTTCATTTCTACTTTGTGTTCTACTGGAAAAGGCAGAATCACGATACCGTAGGTCTTCTTTTGGCGTTTTCATCCTGGACGGTGTGTTACAGAAAAGCCCAAATCTTCAGCTCCGTTTCTAGTAACTTTACAGACTCGCAGAAGTATCGAGTTTTTGTAAACTCTCACTACTTCCCCGGATCTCCAAGATTAAATATTATTCATGCGTAATATATTTCTAAGTTCTAACATGATTCTTGGACGTCATAGAAAGATATTGAATGAAAAAAGGTCTCCTAGAATGTCCAACACTTTTCTGAATATTCTTACTGGCTGTCTCAAACTTTTTCTTGAATTTGGTCTCAATTTAATTTCGATTCTCATGCTTTCGTTTCAGATCCGTTACTTCTTAATCAATCAATTAATTGATGTAATATATTTCCTTTTTGTTTCTCTTTAAACTTTACTATGTAGATATATGCGATATAGGACACGGGTATATATGTATGTATATACACGTATATATATATATATATATATATATATATATATATATATATATATATATATATATATATATAGTTAAGCAAATATATGGATATAGATCCGACAGTATGAAGAAAAATATATACGGAAAAAAAATCCTTCAACATGACAAAGTCTTGTTCTTATGTACATCGTCTTTGTCATGTTGAATTGATAATATTAATTATATTTTCATGAATATGTCCTGAAAATGGTTTATTAGACCGAAACGTCCGACTTGACATATTAACATTAAAACAGCATAATTGTATATATAGATTTTTTGTTTTTTTCCGTATATATTTTTTTCTTCATATATATATATATATATATATATATATATATATATTTCAATTGCAAATTTCATACAAAGTAGATTAGTAAAGTTAATGATATAATCATATCATTAACTTTACTAATCTAGATTTTTTTATGTAATATATATATATATATATATATATATATATATATATATATATATATATATAGTTTTGTGTATGTCGGAGTATATAAAAGTCTCTCTGATATCAAAGCATATTTATCATTCTTTTCGTTTTCAGCCATTCTTTACATTCTTGTCCTTGAGCGTTTATGTTCTTATATCATGGATATAACAATGCCCAGAACGGGAGAAAATTACAAAGGAGAATAACCCCCCTTCTCTCTCTCTCTCTCTCTCTCTCCCCTTAACCACTTAATTTACGCAACCAGCTCAACACCCCTATTAAATTTCATAAACATGTTTTTATTATTTGTGTGTTATCTGTGGCGGTATGAAAAATAAAATTGGAAAGCGATTATCAATCGATTAATGATTAATTGATTAATTAATCAGAACGACAAACGATAATCGTTTTCCAATTTTATTTTTCATACCACTATAAGAATACCGGCGCTCAAGGACAAAATGGTAACGAATAGCCGAAAGGGAAAAAGAATGACAAACATGCTTTGTTCTCCGGCATACGTAAAACTATATATATATATATATATATATATATATATATATATATATATATTGAACAATAAGAAAATAAAAAAATTAAAATCTTGAGACACACTGGATTGTAGATTAATATTCTTTCGTTTTTTTTTTATTATTATTCCATTTAGATTCCTCGACTAGTTTCGACCGAAATGGCCATCATCGGGAGGAGAAATATTTCTGCTTGCTGATAGCACTAAACTACAGAAATGAATGTCTTTTGCTGGAGAAAATGAACTTTTGTCTGTAGTTTTCATTTGTTTTTTTATTTTTTTATCTTTTTAACATGAATCTTTTAACATTCCTTGTGTTGGTCAAACAGTCTCTTTTAAGTTGTTATTTGAGATAAGAGCTGGATAGATACATGTTATTCTGAATTCTCTGGTCAGTTTGACAGTTTTATTGGACCTGGTGAGGGGATGTGTCTCTGTTTAGTGTTTGTGTGTGTGTTATTTGGTTCTTAGGGAGTGAGTGAGTATGATATGTGTAAGCGTGTGTATTGCTGTAGGTGTGTGTTATCATTTGGCTCATTAGGGAGTGAGTGAGTATGATGTGTGTAATGTATATATTCGTGTGGGTGTGTGTATAAGTGTGAGGCCTCAACATCTCCGTAAGCATGTCTGTCTTGTTTGGGTGAGAAATGTGGGTAGGTTTTGATTTGTTGAGTTATATATTGTTACTATCTATATATTGTTAAATTTATGATTTATCCCGGCTGGGTATTTTGTTTTTAGACGTTGTATCCACTTATTTTCATGGGACTCTAAAATCTTTCTAATGTTATCTATCTATCTATCTATCTCTCTCTCTCTATATATATATAAAAGTGAACATAGATGTCAACACTTAGAGGCGACAGTCTGTTTCATGCTATATATATATATATATATATATATAGAGAGAGAGAGAGAGAGAGAGATACGTGTCCCATTTCGAGAACTATATATATCACAGGTATCTACATAGTAAAGTATAAGGAGAAACAAAAAAGAAAGGTATACATATAATTTGAAGATATTCTTGACCTGGAGAAGCCATTTTAGGACTCCAGATTTAAACGGGCCGGATTCATCTATGTCGCATGTGCTTATAAAATGCTGGGGAGGCAGATTTAGCCTCAGTCCGGGCCAAAGGGACCACGCTAAAAGAAAGCAACCCTTACCGTTTGGTTGCTTTTCACGAACTGAAAAATGAGCCACTTTGGGTCACTGTAGGGGTGACGTCACGAAGCGGTCGTCCAGTGAATACGTGATTTATCTTCGACCAAAGTGAGATAAGTGCCTTCTATATCCTTACAATTTTAAATTAACCCCTTTATGGAAGCCAACATACTCCCAGTTGCCATGTAGTGGGTGTGCGGATGTTGAAAATGATTGCGCCTTGAAATGAGACATCGTCGAGTTCGAATTCTAGTTGGGCAGGTTACGTTCACTCTCACGCAAATATCTTTAGAAAACATATGAATCTATTCCTCTCACTTATATTTTAAATAATAGGACATTTAACTGGAAAAAAATCATTGTTGTTCTAAAAACAAAAAACAAAAAACAGTTCATACAATATTCACTTGCAAAACATTATTATTATTACAATCCAAAAAAATTGTTCCGGCTTCAGATAACCCACAAAGGTCTGATAAACCGTAAAAAACAAATGAATCAGTTTCCAAATGTCTTTGAAATATTATTTAATCGTTTATCTTTGAAAACGTTTTTTGATGTATTGGTATCAATTAAGCACGACAGATTACGAATTTTGAAATAATTATTTGTTTAAAATTGTAAAAACATCACATATGATCATGTTTTGTGGCTCCCATGGGTGAAGCAATTTACAATTAATTCACACAGCAAATTGGACTTTATGAAGTTTTATAAAATTTACTAAAACAAATAAGGACTTAATCTATAATTACATGAAAACATTTAAAAAAAAAAAAAACTATTTCTGGTCGAGGTGCCTGTTTTCCGCCCACGAATCTCAGCTACATGTTATATAGTTCTCTCGGTCTGCGGGTGAATTATTTTACATTTTTGATTTTTACTTTCCTTGGTCTTCGCCATGTTGTCCCCTGATTTTTTTTCTTGTATCGATTGGGAGGTCGTTCGATTGGGAGTCAAAGACTATCCAGTTATTTTTGTTTTCCATAAAACAGTCTTGTTTCTGCTGATATCATTTATGTGGTCGAAGCGAAGTCATCTTTTTTCTGTGATTATTCTGTTTTTGTTTTTTTCATTCCCAGTACCAAATATGTCTTTTTAAATAATAGATATTTTTCTTTTTTTTTAGTTTTTACATACGCGTCTGGGGAATCGCCATTTTGTTTCTGCCATATACAGAAATCTTTTCACTGCAAATCGCCCCAACAAAACAAAAAAAAGTCTTAATTTTTCATTTTCATCTCAATCTAATAGTAACATCTAAAGCACACTTATTCAACTTAAAATTCAAATTTCAGCTGAAGCCTGGGGGACGGAGGAAATATGTTACGAACGTTTTTTTTTTTTTTTTTACCCCTGAATTTGAATAATTTAACATTCTGTTCTGCCATTAGCAGAATTAAAGCAGTCTAGTCGAAAACCAGATAATTTGAAAATAGCACTTAAAAAATATTAAACGAATGGCTTTGAAGATAACGATTAATATTCTTCGCTTAAAAAAGTAACAAAGAAATATGTCCGGGATTACACGGCAAAAGCCTCGTCGCCCGAAGAGTCCGAGTTTCTAAACAAAAAAAAAAACATAACAAAACCATTAACTATGAGAATATATTGACTAGTTTTTAGTCCCATAATCATTCACGTACATAAATCAAGTGACCTGATTCCGTGTTTTTGCATTCTTCAGCGAACGTGTGAACCACAGGAAGCGAAAAAATTTCATTAAAGACGACTGTCAAGATACTACGATATTTAATTGGTTTGGTTTAGTTTCGTTTTATTTTGTTTTACGGCATATCAACCTCAATGAATTATTTAATGCCGACAAGGTTTTTAGGATAGACTCGTATGAATAGAATATGTATTTTTTGGTTTAGATTGGTCTGGTTTGTTTTGTTTTACGGCATATCAACCTCAATGAATTATTTAATGCCGACAAGGTTTTTAGGATAGATTCGTATGAATAGAATATATATTCTTTGGTTTAGATTGGTTTGGTTTATTTTGTTTTACGGCATATCAACCTCAATGAATAATTTAACGCCGACAAGGTTTTTAGGATAGATTCGTATGAATAGAATATATATTCTTTGGTTTAGATTGGTTTGGTTTATTCTGTTTTACGGCATATCAACCTCAATGCCGACAAGGTTTTTAGGATGGATTCATATGAATAGAATATGTATTCTTTTGTTTAGATTGGTCTAGTTTATTTTGTTTTACGGTATATCAACCTCAATGGATTATTTAAGGCCGACAAATTTTTTTATTGCTGGTAATATTTTGTTTTGTCAAAAATCTGTTTTTTTCCGTCAAAATTGTATTGCTGGTAATAATTTTTTTCAAAATGTATTGCTGGTAATAGTTAACTATTTACCCATAGCTGGGACCCTAACAGGTGCTACCACCCCGAGTCAGGGTGGACCTGGGAACAACAGCAATTAAGAGGTGTTTCCACGCTTCTCAAAACCTCCCGATCAGAGGCCTTACTGCCGGATGTAGTTTATCGTCTTATCCAAGACGCGGGTGTAGTTTAACGTCTTAGCTAGAACGGACATTTAATTGGGTTGGTGCACAATTATCAGGCGTTTTTGTAGACGAGTTATTTGTTAATAAAAATTGCTGTTTTGTTTACTTTTTTAATAGAAATATTATTTTACTTTCAGGTTATAAAAATGCGTGTCGATAATTATACTCATTTAAAAATGTTATTGTTGAATTATGTTTCTTTTTTCCTAATAAATATTGTCTAAGAAACGCCTGATAACTATGCACCAACCCAATATTTAATTTTCCTTGTGTTTGTACAATTGTTTTCTTTTCTACAAACAGAGGGTATAAAAACTGTCCAAGACTTTTGCATATTCAAGCGCTGAAGATTTGTCTGAAGGAATGTTTTAGTTTCCAAATACGGTCCTGATCGTAGTTAATGTCAATGACTGATAGCTTTTCATTTTTTTATTATTAGGACTTATATTAATTTTTTTTTTCTTTTTTGCATATGGATGAAGCTATTATAGTTGTATTTTCTACTAGTATTTTTCGAATGAAGTTTGGTAGGTATTCATAGTTACCAATTCTTAGAGTATTTAGTATCGTTGAAGCTATCGCGAGCATTTTTGTCAAGATTTACAAACTCTACGTATCGTTCAATTTTGAAAAGCAGGCTATGAAATTTGAATAAGCTGATTTGTTTGCAAAAATACGCTGACAAAACCCTACTTCGGTGTTTAGTCATTTCTTTCATTAAATTTTATAGGACTTCATAATATACAATATTTTTTTAAGAAAATTTGTTATTTTAATCATTAAATTGTTCTTAAAATAGTAGCAATATTTTGTATGATAACATAATGAAACTTTTAATGTTGCTAAAAAATTCATTCAAATTTATTTGTACTAAGCTACACACTCCAGTAAAACCAACTGTACTTTGTAACCCCTTATCTGTTTGCACTTCTCCCCCCAAATTTGTTATCGATCGGTCAATATATGGCTATTTTAGAGGGTGTGACAGACTGAAGAAAAGAAGTCACAGAATTTTATATAAATTGTTTTCTTGTATGCAAGCGTTTCCTTTTATAGAATTACAGAGTGTAGAAACTGTCCAAATGTTTATTGATTCCTTGCAGACTGGAACCAGAGTGTAGTATCTGTTCTGTCACCCTCTTCAAGTTACGAGGGAAGTTTTGTCCCGGGATTCCAAACTTGCCACAGTACCACGGTTAGATCACATGGTCTGAACGACATTTGCCCTGGGTCCATATGTATTCGTATAGGCACCCCATATTAAATCAACCTTGTATTTCATCCTACCATCGATGTGTTTGTGGTGAATACATGTCGACCACCTTTCGACGTATTTCTGGCTGGGATGAAAGTGCAGTATTTCTTTTACTTACTTTGCAGTTTTTCCATACCAACGCAACAGTATGTCGTCATGTAAAAGTAGTTTGTACTATGCGATGAGGTTTGGGTTCGGTCCAGGGGATTCCGACATTGTGGCAGCTTCTCTTCTCTATCATCCATTCTTTCTTTCTTTTCCAGTCTCATAGCTATTCTTTTCTTTCTTTTCCTTCTTGCTTACAATTTATTTTTTCTTTCTCTTTCTTTCTTTCTTTCTTTCTTTCTTTCTTTCTTTCTTTCTTTCTTTCTTTCTTTTCTTTCTTTTCCATTGCCATAGTTTTTTTTCCATTTTCTGTAATTTTCCACTAGTTTAATTTCTCTCCCCCCTCTCTCTCCCCCTCTCTCCCCTCTCTCTCTCTCTCTCTCTCTCTCTCTCTATCTATCCGTTTCTTTCTTTTCCTTCTTTCTTTGATTCTTTCTTTCTTTCATTCTTCTCCTTTCTCATAATTATTCATTACTTTCTTTAGTTTCTTGCTTAGAATTTATTTCTCTTTCTTTCTTTCTTTTTTCATTCTTTCTTTTCCATTTTCATACTTTTTAAGTTTCTTTAGTCGTCCTACCTGTTTAAAATTTGCTTTCTCTTTCTTTCTTTCTTTCTTTCTTTCTTTCTTTCTTTACATCTCCTATTCATTGGGCTTTCTTTCTTTCTTTCTTTCTTTCTTTCTTTCTTTCTTTCTTTACATCTCCTATTCATTGGCTTTCTTTCTTTCTTTTCTTTCTTTCTTTCTTTCTTTTTACATCTCCTATTCATTGGCTTTTTCTTTCTTTCTTTCTTTCTTTCTTTCTTTCTTTCTTTCTTTCTTTCTTTTCTTTTCATTCTTTCTTTCTTTCTTTCTTTCTTTCTTTCTTTTTTCTTTCTTTCTTTCTCCATCTCCTATTCATTTCTTTCTTTCTTTCTTTCTTTCTTTCTTTCTTTACATCTCCTATTCATTGGCTTTCTTTCTTTCTTTCTTTCTTTCTTTCTTTCTTTCTTTCTTTACATCTCCTATTCATTGGCTTTCTTTCTTTCTTTCTTTCTTTCTTTCTTTCTTTCTTTACATCTCCTATTCATTGGCTTTCTTTCTTTCTTTCTTTCTTTCTTTCTTTCTTTCTTTCCTTTCTTTTTTCTTTCTTTCTTTCTTTCTTTTTTTCTTTCTTTCTTTACATCTCCTATTCATTGGCTTTCTTTCTTTCTTTCTTTCTTTCTTTCTTTCTTTACATCTCCTATTCATTGGCTTTCTTTCTTTCTTTATTTCTTTCTTTTCTTTCTTTACATCTCCTATTCATTGGCTTTCTTTCTTTCTTTCTTTCTTTCTTTCTTTCTTTCTTTACATCTCCTATTCATTGGCTTTCTTTCTTTCTTTCTTTCTTTCTTTCTTTCTTTACATCTCCTATTCATTGGCTTTCTTTCTTTCTTTCTTTCTTTCTTTCTTTCTTTACATCTCCTATTCATTGGCTTTCTTTCTTTCTTTCTTTCTTTCTTTTTTCTTTCTTTCCTTTCATTGGCTTTCTTTCTTTCATTTCTTTCTTTCTTTCTTTTTTCTTTCATTTCTTTCTTTCTTTCTTTCTTTCTTTCTTTTCTTTTTACATCTCCTATTCATTGGCTTTCTTTTTCTTTCTTTTTCTTTTTTTTTCTTTCTTTCTTTCTTTCTTTCTTTACATCTCCTATTCATTGGCTTTCTTTTTCTTTCTTTCTTTCTTTCTTTCTTTCTTTTTTCATCTCCTATTCATTGGCTTTCTTTTCTTTCTTTCTTTCTTTCTTTCTTTTACATCTCCTATTCATTGGCTTTCTTTCTTTCTTTCTTTCTTTCTTTCTTTCTTTACATCTCCTATTCATTTTTCTTTCTTTCTTTCTTTCTTTCTTTCTTTCTTTCTTTTCATCTCCTATTCATTGGCTTTCTTTCTTTCTTTATTTCTTTCTTTCTTTCTTTACATCTCCTATTCATTGGCTTTCTTTCTTTCTTTTCTTTCTTTCTTTCTTTACATCTCCTTTCATTCTTTCTTTCTTTCTTTCTTTCTTTCTTTCTTTCTTTACATCTCCTATTCTTTGGCTTTCTTTCTTTCTTTCTTTCTTTCTTTACATCTCCTATTCATTGGCTTTCTTTTCTTTCTTTCTTTCTTTCTTTCTTTCTTTCTTTCTTTCTCCTATTCATTGGCTTTTTTCTTTCTTTCTTTCTTTCTTTCTTTCTTTCTTTACATCTCCCTATTCATTGGCTTTCTTTCTTTCTTTCTTTCTTTCTTTCTTTCTTTACATCTCCTATTCATTGGCTTTCTTTCTTTCTTTCTTTCTTTCTTTCATCTCCTATTCATTGGCTTTCTTTCTTTTTTTCTTTCTTTCTTTCTTTTTTCTTTCTTTACATCTCCTATTCATTGGCTTTCTTTCTTTCTTTCTTTCTTTCTTTCTTTCATCTCCTATTCATTGGCTTTCTTTCTTTTCTTTCTTTTCTTTCTTTTTCTTTCTTTACATCTCCTATTCATTGGCTTTCTTTTTTCTTTCTTTCTTTCTTTCTTTCTTTACATCTCCTATTCATTGGCTTTCTTTCTTTCTTTCTTTCTTTCTTTCTTTCTTTACATCTCTATTCATTGGCTTTCTTTCTTTCATTTCTTTCTTTCTTTCTTTACATCTCCTATTCATTGGCTTTCTTTCTTTCTTTATTTCTTTCTTTCTTTCTTTACATCTCCTATTCATTGGCTTTCTTTCTTTCTTTCTTTCTTTCTTTCTTTCTTTACATCTCCTATTCATTGGCTTTCTTTCTTTCTTTCTTTCTTTCTTTCTTTCTTTCTCCTATTCATTGGCTTTCTTTCTTTCTTTCTTTCTTTCTTTACATCTCCTATTCATTGGCTTTCTTTCTTTCTTTCTTTCTTTCTTTCTTTCTTTCTTTCTTTACATCTCCTATTCATTGGCTTTCTTTCTTTCTTTCTTTCTTTCTTTCTTTCTTTACATCTCCTATTCATTGGCTTTCTTTCTTTCTTTCTTTCTTTCTTTCTTTACATCTCCTATTCATTGGCTTTCTTTCTTTCTTTCTTTCTTTCTTTTTCTTTCTTTCTTTACATCTCCTATTCATTGGCTTTCTTTCTTTTTCTTTTTTCTTTCTTTCTTTCTTTCTTTCTTTTTTCTTTCTTTTTTACATCTCCTATTCATTGGCTTTTCTTTCTTTCTTTCTTTCTTTCTTTCTTTTCTTTCTTTCTTTCTTTCTTTCTACATCTCCTATTCATTGGCTTTTCTTTCTTTCTTTCTTTCTTTCTTTCTTTCTTTCTTTCTTTACATCTCCTATTCATTGGCTTTCTTTCTTTCTTTCTTTCTTTCTTTCTTTCTTTACATCTCCTATTCATTGGCTTTCTTTTCTTTTCTTTCTTTTCTTTTCTTTCTTTTCTTTCTTTCTTTCATCTCCTATTCATTGGCTTTCTTTCTTTCTTTCTTTCTTTCTTTCTTTCTTTACATCTCCCTATTCATTGGCTTTCTTTCTTTCTTTCTTTCTTTCTTTCTTTCTTTCTTTCTTTACATCTCCTATTCATTGGCTTTTTTTCTTTCTTTCTTTCTTTCTTTCTTTCTTTCTTTACATCTCCTATTCATTGGCTTTCTTTCTTTCTTATTCTTTTCTTTCTTTCTTTCTTTACATCTCCTATTCATTGGCTTTCTTTTCTTTCTTTCTTTCTTTCTTTCTTTCTTTCTTTCTTTTACATCTCCTATTCATTGGCTTTCTTTCTTTCTTTCTTTCTTTCTTTCTTTCTTTACATCTCCTATTCATTGGCTTTCTTTCTTTCTTTCTTTCTTTTTTCTCCTATTCATTTCTTTCTTTCTTTCTTTCTTTCTTTCTTTTCATCTCCTATTTCTTTCTTTTCTTTCTTTCTTTCTTTCTTTCTTTCTTTCTTTCTTTACATCTCCCTATTCATTGGCTTTCTTTCTTTCTTTCTTTCTTTCTTTCTTTCTTTCTTTACATCTCCTATTCATTGGCTTTCTTTCTTTCTTTTTTCTTTCTTTCTTTCTTTCTTTCTTTTACATCTCCTATTCATTGGCTTTCTTTCTTTCTTTCTTTTTTTCTTTCTTTCTTTACATCTCCTATTCATTTGGCTTTCTTTCTTTCTTTCTTTCTTTCTTTCTTTCTTTTCTTTCTTTCTTTATCTCTATTCATTGGCTTTCTTTCTTTCTTTCTTTCTTTCTTTCTTTCTTTACATCTCCTATTCATTGGCTTTCTTTCTTTCTTTCTTTCTTTTCTTTCTTTTTTTTTACATCTCCTATTCATTGGCTTTCTTTCTTTCTTTTCTTTCTTTCTTTCTTTCTTTACATCTCCTATTCATTGGCTTTCTTTTTCTTTTTTCTTTATTTCTTTCTTTCTTTCTTTCTTTACATCTCCTATTCATTGGCTTTTCTTTCTTTCTTTCTTTTCTTTCTTTCTTTCTTTTCTTTCTTTCTTTCTTTCTTTACATCTCCTATTCATTGGCTTTCTTTCTTTTTTTTTCTTTTCTTTCTTTCTTTCTTTCTTTCTTTCTTTCTTTCTTTTCATCTCCTATTCATTGGCTTTCTTTTCTTTCTTTCTTTCTTTTTTGCATCTCCTATTCATTGGCTTTCTTTCTTTCTTTCTTTTTCTTTCTTTCTTTCTTTTTCTTTTCTTTACATCTCCTATTCATTGGCTTTCTTTCTTTCTTTCTTTCTTTCTTTCTTTCTTTACATCTCCTATTCATTGGCTTTCTTTCTTTCTTTCTTTCTTTCTTTCTTTCTTTC
>CAHIKZ030004103.1:472500-527500 GCA_903632075.3 Acanthosepion pharaonis | reverse complement strand
CTTTTCTTTACATCTCCTATTCATTGGCTTTCTTTCTTTCTTTCTTTCTTTCTTTTCTTTCTTTCTTTTCTTTACATCTCCTATTCATTGGCTTTCTTTCTTTCTTTCTTTATTTCTTTTCTTTCTTTCTTTACATCTCCTATTCATTGGCTTTCTTTCTTTCTTTCTTTATTTCTTTACATCTCCTATTCATTGGCTTTCTTTCTTTTTTCTTTATTTCTTTTCTTTCTTTCTTTCTTTCTTTACATCTCCTATTCATTGGCTTTCTTTCTTTTCTTTTTCTTTCTTTCTTTCTTTCTTTACATCTCCTATTCATTGGCTTTCTTTCTTTCTTTCTTTATTTCTTTACATCTCCTATTCATTGGCTTTCTTTCTTTCTTTCTTTCTTTCTTTCTTTCTTTCCATTCTCGTAGTTATTCTTTTCTTTCTTTTCCTTCTTGCTTACAATTTCTTTCGTTCTCTTTCATTCGTTCATTCTCTTTTCTTGCTTTCTTTCTTTTACATTTCTTTTACATTTGCAATAACGAGATAAAGTCGGAACATATTGACTCAGCGTGAGACTAGTCGTAGCAACTGGGCAATATTTGCCTATATTCTGTATGTATATTTATAGGCAGTCTATTTATAGGCACCGACTATATGTCAAAACATCTCACGGCGGAGAGATTGATTCGTTTTCTACGGCTTTTGAAACCTTTGCAGAAAATATTTTTAGATTGTAAGATCTTTTTAGCGGGAGTAGATAATGATGATTTTACTGATACAAGTCTTACTAATTAACCCATAGCTGGGGGAGAAGTGATGGATTTAGGCCTGTTTATATAACCGAGATGAGGCATTGTAATTATTTACATTATTTCCTTTCTTCGTGAATATGGTAATGAAGATGAAAACAACAGGTCGAATAATGTAAATTAGTGCGTACGTGAATTTTACGGTATTAGAACTCGGCTCTCAGATTGACAATTCCGAGCCATTATCCATTACTCTACCGGCACATGTAAGCTTACAGCACCTGGTATTCGCAAGCAGTCACCCATCTAGGTCTTAACCAGGCTCGGCGTTGCTCAACTCCGGTGATCGTACGGGATCAGGTGATTCAACGTGACATGGCCGGAAATGTACGGTGGAGTGAGGTAGGTAAATTATTAGGATTAAGAAAAAACAAAAAAAAAAACTGAATTTCTTTGTGATAGGTAGGTCTGCGATGTACTGTTTGTTAACAAGTAGTAAGTCTAGATTTTCTTTGTGATGTAACTTTTAACTTTCTTATCTAGAAACTTTAAGACAACTCTTAAGTCTCTCCGTTCATCACGAAAGATTTTATACGACAGAAGAAATCCCTAATTTATTTCTAGCCGTTTTTCTACCGTCTGACAAGCACGCAACAAGTTGCACTGAGTCTGTCTCCTAAAAGACCAGTTGAACATAATGCAACAATGCAGCACAATGACTACAAGCAAAAGAAATATTTGTGACTTATCTACGTCTCCCGAGTATCTAGCTAAAAACTGCATTATCAACTTCTGCAGCACGGACTGTTTATAAAACTTCTTGATTCTTGTTATTACATTAGTGAAAGACCGCATTACTTTGCTGAAATAATCCTTCTGGCAAAATTCATATTCTTTCCTTGAAATTTTCTTCTTGGTGTCACAGAGGTGAGATGCATTTTGATTATTCCATATACTGAAGTGCCAAAAATTGTGAGTAAATTGTAAGACATTCTCAGACCATCCGTACGAAGGTAAATAAAAAAAAATGATCCACACTTTCGCCATAATATATCTTTAGGTTTGTCACACTGCCTTTTGCTCATGTGCACTTATAGTTGGCACTATTGTGGTCACGGGATCAAAGTTTGAGCTTATTCACGCCAGCTTTCTTGCTGATGTTACAATGTAAGCATGGCCGCTCCTCTAGCAGTGTGCATCAAGGAGGAACAAAGAGCAGTGATCCGAATCTGCAGAGAACATGCTAAATTCATCAATGCTAACACTCCAGTATCATCTCTCGAGTTTGTTAAATCTTCTCGTCATTGTCAGAGCTTGACGGGAGTCCTGCTCATTCTTCGTGTGCCACACGTCTCCGATATAATTTTAAGCTTCTCGATAAGCTCATACACACTTCATATTGTGTTAAAAAAAACACAGATTAATTTCACTTGCTGACACAACTTCCAACCAGAAAAATCGGATTGCTGCTCTTTGTACCTCTTTGGTGCACACTGTTAACGGAGCGGCCAGGTTTACACTGGGCAAGAAAACTGGCACGATCAGCCTCAAACTTAGATCTCGTGACCACGAGAATGCCAGCGCGGATATTTGTTTCTTTGATTTTGTTTAGCAATATGTAAATCTCAATAGGTTATTAAATACTGAAATCTAAAAATTTTGAACAATTTTATAGACACATGGACACAGTGGATAAAGGCGTTAGTTAGATCCAGTGACAGGACCCAAAGAGTGTGAGTTCAATACCCGGTTAAGGCAGTGGAGAACTTTCAGAGGGAAATTAGCAGGAGATAACTGATAACTGACATCCATCAAACATGGCACGTGGAACTAGAACAGTCTACTCCAGTGAGCGAACTAAAGTGTTCAGTTCGACATTCCAACCACCTGAAGAAGGCCGGAGCGTACAACGGCCGAAACGTTGTGATAAATAAGCCGACAAAGATGAGGAAAATAGTCCGAATAATGTAAATAATGTAAATATACACTATATATAAGCATTTTTGATAATTTTACTATCAATATGTATCGTTTTTTTAATATAAAAATGTCTTTTTTATACTATAATGTTTCTTTTTGTTTGAATGTTCCCTATTTATCCAGAACTAGCAATACGATTTTTCACACTTCCTTTCAGATGAATAGATAGATTAGTTTTAACTCAGTTTAATGACCAGAGTTTCTTAGGAATCTTGTCTCCAGCCCATCCAGAGTAAATTTACCTAAGCCAATATCACGGCCATAATCGAGACGAATCTGTGGAATATAGTGAGTGCCGGTGTATTCGCATACAGCCGACTTTGGATGTCATGATAGCTTGTTCAGTGACGTGCTGAATTGCATCATCACACTGGAAACAGGTGCTACCACCAAGGATCGTAGTGAACCTGGGAGCAACAATAATTAAGACGGGATTCCATGCTCCTCAAAACCTCCTGATCAGAGGCCTTACTTCCGGATGTAGTTTACCGTCATAGCCAAGCGTAGAAAGTGTGGATAATTTTTTATTTACCTTCGTAAATATACAACGTGATTGAAAATTTAAATTTTTCCCATTTTAAAATACTTATAATTTATTTATTAACTACAATTTTAAAAAGCAATGGATATGAGAGGAAATCGTTTAGCATGAGTATTTGTTTAAAATTCGATATGGGCATCAGATTTCTCTACCAGGAATCGCGTCAACTGATTTCACCAGGAACTCTTGTGGTATGGAAGAGATAACTTATTGTATTCGCCTTTCAAGTTCTTCCAAAGTCTTGGTTTGATACAGTAGACTTGCTTCTTTAACCAAACCCGAAAGAAAAAAGTCACAGTGTGTTAAGCCCGACTTCCTGGCTGGCTACTCATCCATAAAATAGGAAGTTACTTTTTAGTCCCTGTTTAGATGCAGATGACACCACGGTGTATGGAAAGTCCAATAATCTGTACGGACAGAACCTGACAGCTGAATTCTCTCTTCTCCCAGTTCAAGAGGGGAAAACCTGTCTTCTATCTTTCAATACCTTCAAAATAGAGTTAGTAACGGTCTATCCCCATCAAGTAGACCGTAAAACTTCTCCATTCTGGATGACTGGACCTACTCTTAAGGAAGGCGCCTCACCTCGAATGTCTCTTGGGTTGAAAGCTCACTCCAGACTTCGAATGGAACTCTTATATCCGTACCGCCGTTAAAGGTGCTGAAAGAATGGTCGATTATTCGTAGAAAATGCCTAATTCCATCTGCTATACACCCTTTTTACCAATCAGATTAGACCAAAATTGGAGTGTTGCTTCCATATCTGGGCTAGTCCTGACCTGTCTTCACTGTCCTGCATGGAAAGAGTTTAAAAGCGATTACGATTGAGGTGATGAATTATTTTCCACCCTGCAACCCGTTTCCCACCGACGAAAAGTTGCTAGTCTGTAGATATTTTATTGTTATTTGCATGGTAAATGTTCAGACGAGCTACATTCGTTAGTTCCACCAGTTCAGACCTTTACAGCTAGCATCCGCCATCTCATGTATCTCAACATCACCCCATTCGCTTTATATTCCATTGGTAAGGAAGAAGTAGCATTCAGTCAGCTTCTTCCCCAGAATTATTACTTTCTGGAACAGACTCCGGACCGAGTGGAAACGTCCCTGTCCACTACAATCTTAATTTCTTCAAACGTTGTCTATCCTACATATCCGAATAATATTCACGGTTTCCTCCTTCCTTATGCACAGGCAACAATCTTATTGAGTGAACTTGAGTGACTCAGGAAACATCCTCATTTCGCTTGTATTCCATTGGTGAGGAGGAAGTTCCACTTGGCCACCTTCTAACCCCAGAACTGCCACTTTGTTGAACAGACCACCTAGTGTAATAACGGAATCAGAATGAGAAATCTGATAGCCGAGTTCGAATTCCATTCCGGCTCGTTACATCCACTTGCATGCAGATATCCTTGGGAAAAGTATAAATCCATCTCCCCCCAGATATAGGTGAAATAGTAGGAACTGTATCTGGAAAACTCATTGTTATTCTCAAAAATGTTAATGCAATATTCACTCGTATCACAGTGAGCGTCCTGGGTATGACGATAAACTACACCCGCGTTCTGCAATAGCAAGGCCTCTGATAATACGTTTTAGAAAAAATAATATTACCAGCTATACATTTTTGAAAAAGTAATATTACCAGCTATACGTTTTTGAAAAAAATATTATCAGCTATACGTTTTTGAAAAAAAAATGATATAACCAGCCATACGTTTTTGAAAAAATAATATTACCAGCTATACATTTTTGAGGAAAAAAAATTAACAGAAATAGATTTTTGACAAAACAAAAATATTACCAAGAAAAAAATGTTGTCGGCATTAAATGACCCATTGAGGTTGATATGCCTTAAAACAAAACAAACCAAGCCAAAGTATCAAAGTGATATTCTTAAAATCTTTTTAAATAACACACAAATGGTTGATAATCCGTAAAATACTCAAATAAAACAATCAATTTGCTTAACCTGGCTACTGAAGTAGAGCTACTCAGTAAAGAAACTATTCATTACACTAATAAATGCACTTAGAAACGAGCACTTAAATCATTGCACTAAGGTAAGCGCACAATATTTTTCAGGTTCAGTTAATCTGACATGAGGTTAATCATAATAGGATCCCTTAGTAAGGATCGAACACCACGTTACCAAAGGGATCCTATAGATAAGCTTTTAACCATAGTATGTACCTACATTTTTAAGCTTCAGTTAATACGATAGAAAACATTCATTTTGAGGCACTCAAATTCATTTCCCTAACCAATTGGTCTTAGACGAATTGCACTACGGCAAGATCTCAGTATCAATCTCAACTTAGTGAGCAATCACATTTACTGGTCATCCAGTGAGGATCGAATTCATTGCACTAAATTTATATACATTTATAATCAGAGAACTAGAGGAAGATGCGCAGGAAAGTATATCATATGTTCTAATGGTCCTAAAAAAAAACTGCGTCGTTCTAAGATATATTTTCTTTTCGTTTTCTTTTATTAAATAATAAAGAATGAAATCCAAGAAAAATAACCGTTTCTTCTTTGAGGTTGCCTGAGAAAAATCGCATTCAATGATTATGGATTCGGAGTCGCAATGATAAAGCCATTTCTGAAAACTATTTCGTCCAGGAAATGTCGGATTTGATTAACTTTCAAAGAATCAGATACATTTTATTTACCAAGACGGAAGCTATTCGCAGAGGATAATTACTAAGAGTGCTAGATTCCATTCAAAGATGTGGGTGGGGATCTTAAAATGATTCTATGGTGACACACAGAAGGTCTTCGGAAAGTGAACACACCAGGCACATATAGGCAACGCTCCACACACACAAACGAAGTCTGGTGTGCTTGTTGCCAAAAATAAAGTTTGGTGTAATCTCTTGTAAAGTTTCTTGTCAAGCTTCTTTTCAAACTTGTAACGCCATGTCATATACATTTAAAATTAGCCGTCCCAAACTTAGAGTGACTGTCAAGTACAATAACCAGAGACCTCAATGGACTTTAAATACGCGTTCAGCGTGCAACATATCCCACATGATAAGAACATTTGCTAAACGAATCACGTTGCCTGTTGGTTATATGTTCAATTCCTGGTTCGGGTAGTACCTAACTTGTCATATACTCTGGTGCATTGGAGGCACCTCGAGGCGGTGTAATGGTTAGCAAGCTTGTCTCGCTAGAACAATTACGAATTAGTGAGTTCGAATCACACTGGGTGTCCCCTACTCTCCGCCTTGTGTCACATCTAAGCTACGCTTGGAAAATCACTGTACTCTGGTGCTGTGGAAAAGCCGAGCGATATTAAAAGACCGCATGAGCGCCTGGCCGAGAGGTTACAATGTTCGCTTCCAGACCATATGACTCGGGTTCGGGCTTGACCAAGGTCGATTTGTCTGAGAAGAAATCCGGCGATGACGAGAAGGTTTAACCAGGAGAAAAGTATGTAAATTATAAATGAAGCCATTGCTCCGCTTTTATTTTTTTAATTCAACGTTAAATTAACTTAAATGTTTAGTCGGGACGTACTGTAAAGTATCTTAATTACTTAAATTAATCATTTGTATTTATTTTTTAAAATAACATTATTATGGTAAAATCATTTTAAAGAACACTTACGAAATATTTCCGCTGAAATTTTAGTATACTGTAGTATGACGGTCAGCGTTTTAAAGTTTAAAACCTATCACCGCTTTGATTATTTATTGTGTAAAAAGACGACTGACCTTCTTTATGCTAATTGTTGAACATGGACCCCTTCATCCGCTGTGAGTAGAACGCCTGCTCTGTTGTCACAAAGTGGTCGTAAGGTGTAGGATTTGACTTGCATTGGATTACGGTATTCTCTATAATTGTATAATTAATCCATGTCTCTCATATGATTGAACCTGTTCTTTACTCAACCATTTTTCCACTGATTCCTTACCGTGTTATTCTTTTCAAAAGATGATTTATTTCTTTTGTGATATTTTGTAGTAGAGTAAGACTCAGCTTACTTCCTGCTCTTCGTTACTACTGGTGACAATGGACTGCTCCTACTTATAAATATAGTAAGTAGCCACATTAGAGTAGGATTTGAGTAGTATTTCCGTTCTATGTATGAGTGTTTAATGAACTTCTTTGTTTTCTGTTGTGGCATATCTACGGACGATAATGGTTATGGTCCTAGTCACATCAATACATTAGTAAATACTGTATGTTGGTATTCAGTTGGAGATTCGTCTCCAGCTGTGCTGGTGAAAATCTCTGCCTGGAGACAGAGAGGATCCTCCCCAGACGTAGCTATGTCGAGGGACAGAGACTCTTCTCGGAAAACAGCTACCGACCCTGTTTTATACGGGGTCTGCGGGGAATTTTTGGCCGAGCCTACGGGATCGGATACCCCACATTAAATTCGGCCTTGTGCTACATCTGACTGCGTGGGGCGATTGGTAGATATCCTGTAGTTGGAGATTCGTTTCCAGCTGTGCCGGTCTCGTCTGGGGATACTATGTCGCTCGCGAATCTTATATGTGTTGTTCTTGTCCTGAGTATTATCATTCATTACCAACCTTCGTTTGATTATTCTATCCAGTAACCTTCCCTTGCTTACAATATTTTCCCTACCTAGTCTTCTGTTCTCTCACTGACTATAGCCTTCCCAGTTCACCGCTATTTTGAACGAAGACGACATTGCAACACATTTTACAGAAGAAAAATGAAAATAAGTAGTTGTAATATTGAATTAGATCTTTGAATAAATATTAGTTCATTGTATCAGTCTTTCAAACTTTTGTATGGTGGTCTTCTTTGTTTCATTGCTACATTTCGAACTATGCGTTCTCCGGTCTTCTGCTCGTTACTTGCCATTATTTCTAAACCATATGGTCTACCATAGATTGTTTTCTGTAAGTAATTATCTTTATTTGTTTTCATCTCAGCATTAAGTATTTCAATGACAAGGACGTAGCAGAGACATTTTCTTTAGGGGGGGGAGGCAAAAATGTCTTGAATTTAGCCTTAAGTTATCAAAACCCGCCAACATGATTCGCAGGAAGAGCATTTAAAATTCCGAGTACCTCCTTGCTTAGATAGCTTCTTTTTTTCTCTTTCTTGCATTTATTTCTTCATTGTATTTTGTTAAAATCTTGTAAAAACACTACAGCTGCTAAAAACTTTCTGGGAACCAAATCCACACGCCCCCCCCCACCCCGGTTGCTATGTTTATATCTTTTACTAAATATGATTGATCGATTCGACTGAGTCATTTTTTTTTGTTGTAACCATTGTAGGTTTAAACTACCCCCCGCCCGCAAACAACGTGTCTCTTTTATTCGCAATTGTTCTGATAATTTCGAATCTATTCTCTATGAATACCCCGGGTGTCGAACAATCGCATTTCATTTCATGATATCGCTTTTATCATTTGTTTATTTTTTTTTTTCCGAATGAATTTGTGGTTCTGATTTCTTTTCTTTCACGTGTTCTGCTCTTAGGTTTAGTCATTTACAAATCTGCATGAGAGAAGCACTCAGTCACTGATCTATGAGATCTGTGAGATTAGATTACACGCCACTGCCCAATGTCTGGTAACCTTAACAGCTACGCTTAACTTAATATTTCATAGGTAGAGGTTACAGACACCCAGTGGGAATCAAACTCGGTACTGTTGTAGAGGCCAACAAGAATAACTTTCAAAACTACCGTAGATACTTGAGTATAGTACGAGTTTTTACGATCATTTTATACGCAAAAAAATAAAGGCCTGTCCTATACATAGGCAATTATTTTGAATGGGTTAAAAATCATGCATTTTTGATGACTTGTTGCACTATACACAGGTATTTTTTTTTTCGGAGGGGTTAAAATTCATGCGTAACCGTAACCTACGTGGTAAGGCCCAAATTCTCACGGTACATTTGGCCAACATTAAAACATTATTTAAATTCTTCGGACAGGTGTCCTCATCTTTATAATGTTCGCAGCGTTTTAGCCCGGCCTTTTTCAGGTAATTGGAATTTCGAATTGAAACCTTTATTTTGTGCACTGGGGTAGATTGTTCTAGTTCCACGTGCCTTACCTCTTCCATATGTCTCAGTTATCTCCTTTTAACTCAATTCTCCAAGGTTTTGTTTAGCACAGACCTCTGATAAAAGCGTTGGTTGGATCTCGTGAATTGACCCAAAGAGTTGTGAGTTAAATACACGGCTACTTCAATGGTGAACAAATACCTTGGAGAGTTTAGTTAAAGATCCATAATTTTAATTTTTTGATAAAACAAATGGCAGCAAGTTTTCAACTGCAGCAATCAAAAGGTGGACAACAGCAGAAGTCAAAACATGGTCAGCAGCAGCAGTCAAAACATGGTCAGCAGCAGCAGCTACAACCTAATCAGTAGCCAGGCTCCAAATTGTCCTACGGGACAAGGATGGGAGCATTAAAATCAAGCAGGTGCAGAAGTTTAAGTGTCTGAGAAGAGTTTTAACGGAGGACGGTAAGTGCGACGCTGAGATCCAAAGATGGATTGGGATGGCCAAGGACGCATTCCAAAAGCTGGGCAGAGTATTACAAGAGAGGAGGATTTCTTTGGTAACAAAGAAAACAGTACTGGGCTACTACATGACATCTGTCCTCCTATACGGCAGCGAATGTTGGACGGTCTCCTCAAAGATGAAGAAGAGACTCGACGCAATGGAGGTATGGTTCTACAGAAAGAGGCTAAGGGCATCATCAACCGAGCGTGTGAGCAACGATGAAGTCTTAGAGAGGATGCAAACAAGGAGGAGGCTTGTACTTAACATCAGGAAGAGGCAGATGCAATTTCTTTGACACGTAATAAGAAAATCGCGCCTGGAGAATCTGATACTCACAGGTCGAATAGAGGAAAAGGGAAAAACAACGCACGACATACCTGGCGGGCTTAAGCAAGTGGATGGCACAACGTGGTCGCGGGGAGGTAGCAGACGGACGAAACTTTTTAAAAGCTACAAGGGATAGGGGGTGGAAGTGGAGTGCCATGATCGCATACGTCCCGAATGACAGGGCACAAAGAAAAGAATTTATTGCAAGTTCAATTCCTGGGTCAGTGCGCTCAGTGAAACGGGCGAGCAATAACTGAACAGTTCTAAATAAAATACGAACTAGACGATATCCCTGGACATGAGCAGTGAAATGAGAACAGTCTACCTCCGTAGATTAAATAAAGGGTTTCAGTTAGGAATTCTGTTATATTCCGTGCTAATAGGAATAAATAGTTGAAAAACAAGGTGAATAAAATAAGTAAAGGTTTATTGGAAAAACCAGTACAATAAGAATAAAGATAACATTTATGTACAAGCCCGTCGCAAGTCAATCCACTAGTGAGTGCTACTACTGGAAGGTCGTAACTTTGAGTCGTACTCAACAGATCCCAGATAGACTCTGTAGCCAGCGACTTACAAATACTTATAGTTAGTTACTACCTATAGTGTAGGGAGTGACAGGTTATTCATGGGGGTGACAAGTTATTCCATTACATCAAATTCCCTGTAGATTACCAATATACACTTGAGGAAGCTCAAAGGTTACAACGGCCGGAACGTTGTGATAGCAACAAAGATGTAGACAATAGTCCAAATATAAATAGTGTAAAATATATAACGTTAAATTGCTAAGCAAAATATTAAAGTTTATGGGAACTTCGTATCTGACTCATTTCTTTTTTTTTCACTTGTCTGTTGCTTTTATTTTTATTTATTTATTTTTTTTCGCTTAATCTGAGTTGAGGAAAATCATTTTTATTGACTTACTGGTTGCCTGTTCGTTATTTGTATGAACGAAGGAATAACAAATTGACTATTCCTTGAAATTCGGGGACAGAATTCTAAGTAGGTTTAGCTGAAACTAACGAGATCGTCTAGTGAAATTGTTTGCAAATTTAGTAAATCAAAAAGATTTTGAAAAATTTTTGAGACCATGTCGATAATACAAAATGTGACTGGATATATCTAAGCGTCAGACGTCTGGATTTCATCTATTTCAGATAATAAAATAATTCTGTTATCTGGGAATGACTGGAAAGCGAGAAGCCGGAAGAGAGTTCCAGAAGCGAGAATTCTCTTCCGGCATCTCGTGTAACACTCTTCCAGCTTTCAATCAACTTTGATTTTCAACATTTTTAAGTGCAACGACAATCATTGTCACCTGTCTCCGAAATTTCCTGGTCTTTTATTGGCCTCTTGACATGATAATGTTTTTTTTTCTGTTTCTTTCACGCTCAAATAATCCTTGCCTTTTAGTGGCTTTATTGCCTTGCTTGGTGTGAAATGATTAAAAGGAATGTTAACACGGATGACAGTTATTTACATGATTCGAGCATATATATATATATATATATATATACAATTATAGGATTGGTGTATACGGGATAAATTCTAATAACCAAAAGATTGCTTAATACACAGTAGAGCAAATATAATTTATTCAACAATTATAACGTAAATATGTTATAAAATCACTGCAAAAATAGCCATTTTGTTTCAACACTTCTAGTGTCTTATCAATGATGATGTTAAATGGAGAATAAAAAATATTTTATTCTACATTCAACGGCATCATTAATAAAACACCAGAAGTGTTGAAACAAAAATAATATTTTGTAGTGATTTTATAATATATTTCTGTTATGATTTTCGAATAAATTATATATATATATATATATATATATATATATATATATATATATTAACAGCGTAAAATTGTTGAAATCGTGCAAATTGTCCAATTGCTAGATTAAGTTCTGAACCGTCGTATCATTAAAGATGTCTTACTGGAATTCTCTGAGGTTTTATAAAAAAACAATTATACTCTGCTTTGAGCAATAAGAAGAATCGTGATGAAATCGATCATAAACAAAAATGACATGTCGCATCATTAATTAATCATAGCTATAGATAGGGAGCTCATGAAGTATTGAAATAAAGTTCATATATATATGTGTGTGTGTGTGTGTGTGTGTGTATATATATATATATATATATATATATATATGTCAACTGAAAATTACATCATGTACTCTCACGTGTGGAAATATTGTATTTATTGTTGTTTTGACGGAATCAACCATTTTGTTTTGATTTCTTGATACAATATTTCCACAGGTGACAGTACTTGACGTAATTTTCAATTAACAATATGAATATAATAGCGTTTTCTAAATTATTCCAGTTGCTAAGGACATTTTGCTTTGTTATTAATAGTTTGTTTTAATAAATTCATCTCGTTTTTGCCTTGAAAATGTCCACATTGAACGAAACGCGTTGGTTAATAATACTGTTTTATCTTTTACATACACACACACACACACACACGCGCTCGCGCACACACACACAATGCGCAATGCCTTCACCACTATAATCAAATCATATGTGCTGGTGTCTGGGCTGTCGGTTCCTAGGAATTGCGCAGCTTGATCCTCATGCGTCGAATACTACAGGAGAGTCCACCATATATATATATATATATATATATATATATATAGTTTATGCAAAACTAGGTAATCCGTATGGGTAGACCCAAGGAGGATGATATCTGGAGAGCTCAATGTAAATTCAAATCAAATATGTTTGAATAAAAAACAGACCACTTTAAGGTTCCATGTAATAAATTATTTCACCACAGTCCTTTTAAAGGGCTCTGGATCATCAGACTTTACTTTCAAAGGTTGAAATGAAAAATGAAAAGAAATTTACACATTTTTGACGGGCCGTATTAAGCATATGTAAATTAACGAAGTGAGGAAGTGAGGGGGGAGAGAAGCCGAAGTGAGGAGGTGAGGGGGGAGAGAAGACATGAGTGAGTTAGATGTACCATTTCAATTCTTTATCCCTAACCCCCCACTTGGTGTGGGCTAGACAAACGTTTCACTTGACTTATGTTATCTTTAGATATGGATGGGTAAGTGGTGAAGAGGAAAAGCCGACATAAAAGGAAGAAGATACAATAAAACAATATATATATATATATATATATATATATATATATATATATATATATATATATATATAATAAAAGGACAGTAAGATTTATAATCCGGTGTTCTTATCAGTTACATTTATTTAAAAAAAACAGTGCTCAATACAAACAGCAGAGCAAAATATTATAATTTTTTTTTTTAAAATATGATTTCATGTTTCAAAACTGAAACTAAATATATAAATTTAATTAGAAAAATTAAACTTAAAAGCCATAGTCTCGGTCCATTGCCAAGCGATGCTATGAATAAACTTTCTAAGGAATTTATTTCATTTATTAGCGCAGACAAAATTGATATTATGAGTTGTTAACTTTAATGAAAATTTATTTTAATTTAGGGGTGGCTGGGTTTTAATTTCCCTCGACAGCTTATGTATCCAATTTATGTTACTTACAGTCAGGTTAAATTTAAGTGTGGGTGGGGGTGCCTGCTAACAAAATTCAGTTATTCAGTGAGTCGTCTGGGTTTTCAATGCCAAAAAAATTTGGATTTTTATTCATCCGCAAAAATTTACATTTTTATACACGAAAATTTTCTAAAAAGGATATTTAAATATGTGTAAAACATATTTTTCATATTTCAATTTTATTAATTAAATTTTATTCTTACAGATTTAAAAGTACTATTCGACATTTTCATAACTAATAGACTATACGGTATTTTTACAAATGCATATATTATAATCTAATTACTAATTAAAGATGAAATATAAAAATGTATGTTTTATGTCTATTCTTTATTATTATTTCTTTTCAAAAATAATCATAACTTAAGGAAAATATTTGAAAGTGCCTACAAAAAATTGCTATTTCATTTCTTTGACTTAGTAAATTTTTATTTTTCAGAAATTAATAATGTATAATTTTTCATGTATGCACAAAGGACATGGGTCATTTAATGACCAACAAGCTCTAGCTTTTCTTATTAATTTCCATGTTCGTGTTTTATTGGTTTTTTTTTTAAGTGCCCTAAATATTTAGATATGATGCTTGATTTCGGTATTTATTATTATTAAAGGATGTTTGAGATTGGTTCCACCTTCTTCTGAATTCATTCCGTGTGCTGGATCTTCAATAGATGAGATACTGCATTGATAAATTATTGATTCAATATGGCATTTATTATTAAGAAAACAGTTTTGAGGATTGCTACAGTTACATATTTCTTTATCTTCATCTCTTTTTATTTTAGGATCTATTTTTCTTTTTATTTGTGTATAAGATAAGATATAATAATTATTTCTAAGTTTTCAGTACAACTGTAACTTAATTTTAGGGTATTTTTATTTAAAAATTGTTCAGGATAATTTTCCAACTTATTCAAGATGACCTTCGCCCTCTCTAACCTTCTACATTTTTGTCCTGGAGTAGCGAGTTGCTTCACAGGTTTCACGTACGATTTCATTTTCAAGTCTTTTTTCATTGCTTTTTTTCATGTGCCAAACATCTTATGTCTTGAGTTGGATCTTTTCTAATTTATCTCTTTGGCTCTAAGTTGAAATGATGATTCCTCCTTCCTATTAGGACCTCCTGATGCAGTTTTCCTCTCTACTGTTCCCTCTTTTTTAAACTTATTCACCGTTCTCTTAGTGGTACTTGAATGGACATTGAAGTTGGAATCCAGAATATGAATGTTAATTTCAATACTGAAGGCCTGTGCGATCTTTTTGCTCAGTTCGGAAGACAGTGGACCTAACCCGTTGCGATTTTAACCTATTGTATTTTTAGCTGAATAACTCAAAAGGTTTTTCAGTGATTCTTGCGAAAATTGATGTCAAGAGGGCTAAAGGTTTTATCTGAAGGTCTGGAAATCTCAATTAGTTTAATGGATTTTTAGATATTAAAACTTTTTTGCTATGGTTAGTTATGCTGTCACACGATTTTGACGATTTTGCTGTTATATATATATATATATATATATATATATATATATATATATAATTAATCCCTCTCTGCACACTACCATGTCTCTTTAACTATCCCTCTTACAATCTCTGTTAAATTACAAAAACTTACACTACCCATCAATTTTAATTTCATTTTTTGTTTCATTTCATTTTTGGAAGTGCTATCTGATGATCCGGCGTCCTTTAAAGGACTCTGGTGAAATAAATTATTATAATGGTACCTTAAAAGTGGTCTGTTTTCTTTAAAATATTAGCTCTCGATTTACATTGAGCTCTCAGGATTTCATTCTCTTTAGGATTACCCATACGGATTACCAAGTTCTTCATAACTTAAATATATATATATATATATATATATATATATGAAGAAATATAGTCTTAAGGTCTGCTATATTTATGGGATAAAGTGCTCCATAGAGCGTGTGTAAATATAAAAGTGAACATAGAAGTCAACACTTAGGGTCGCCTGTCGCCCTTAAGTGTTGACTATATTTCACTTCTATATATATATATATATATATATATATATATATATATATATATATATATATAAGAAATATAGTTTTACGGTGTGCTATATTTATGGGATAAAGGGCTCAATATCAGATAGAATGTATGTTAATATAAAATTGAACATTGACGTCAACACCCAGAGGCGACAGGCTGTTGCATACTAGTCGCAATCACCAGGTCGTTACATATAGTCTCAACACCGAAATAGAATTACGATTGCGTATCTATGTATGCTCCAACGTAGGGATGTGTATCTGCGCCTAATCCTGAATTGTTTATATGGGTGTGTTGGTGTGAACTAAAATGCGTACACCTCTATGTATGCGTGCCTGTGTGTGTGTGAGTGCGTGTCATCCCAAGCAAACACAGAAGAAAATTCCTCTTCCCACCACCAAACATAATCAAACACAAATAAGCATAAATACATGCATTTTTAAAAATACAAACCAGTTTGTCTGATGATTACAAAAGCGTGAAACGCAGGATCACAAACTAATATCCATACATCTGAATATATATATATATATATATATATATATATATATATATATATCCATACAACTGAATATATATATATATATCCATACAACTGAATATATATATATATCCATACAACTGAATATATATATATATATATATATATATATATATATATGAATTGAAATAATAATATATATTTTATATTCAAATAATGATATCATAAAACATATATATATATATATATATATATATATATATATATACAGGGTTTCCATAAAGTTCGGATGCACTTTAAAAAATTTATAACTTTATTTGTATTGGCGATAGAAATAATCTGTAAAAAATGTTATAAAGTTTAATGTACCTAGTTTTAAGGATAGCTAAAATAACTAATGTGATACCAGGCATTGCTGTAAATCCGTTGGCATATTTTTTCCGTGAACTGCAAAATCGGATTACCCTTTGTATTGCTAATGATGAAGGACATGTGGAAACTTAAATGAAATTTCAATAAAACCTTAAAAAATATAAATTTACTTTCTAATCCTTTTTATAAATTATTTATATCGCAAATACAAATAAAGTTATAATTTTTTAAAGTGCACACGAACTTTATCGACACCTTATATATATATATATATATATATATATATATATATATATATAAGTTTTATTGAAGACGAATGTCAATGTACTGCGATTAAACTCTTTTTCATTCGTACAAATATTTTCTTATCTGGACATAATGTCTATAAAAACTGTCCAACTGTGTTTTTTGGAGACATTATTAAAGATCTTTTATCTGTTTCTTTTTTTGACTGAATATATATATATATATATATATATATATATATATATATATATATATATATATATATATATATTTGCGTATATTTTGACAGCATATTTTCCTTAAGACATGTCTTTTTAAATAATTTAGGCAAGTTTTGTCTCCTTATTTTTAATGGGATCCTCTCATAATTACGGACAAGTTACTTAATATCCTTAAGAAAGGAAGAAAGAATATTATTACTTTGACGCCTATTCATTTTATTCCGAGTACTTTCGATATCAACGTCTTGTATTTTTTACGACAAAAAAGTGAAACCAACCCTAAATAAAATTAACTATGAATACGCCAAATGATGTAAAATTTTTACAGTTGATAGTTTTAAATATCTAGGTTTTAACTAATAGTTTTAAATATTTTTTTCTTTTTAAAAATATTTAGACATTACAGTAACTTAGTTCCCTCCCTGGACGTTTGCAAGTATGACGACATGATAAATTTTATAATTGTTTTGTACATAATGAGGGCATTTTTCACTTCACACGTAACAAATTTGATTTTCAGATGAACACAAAAGTTTTGTCATAGAAAAATGATGAGCAGATTATTTTTTCAGAAATTAAACTATACTATAGTTCATTTTTAATGGATTTCTATATTAAAATAATTTTCTATGGATTTCTATAGCAATGGCAATGGTTAGATTCACCGTTTCTATACAGGAAACTTTTGACCTTCATTGACCGAACTGGTAACATTAATGTCGATTGAAGTTTATAAATTCTCTCTCTTAAAACTGTTTTCCAGAAATTAGACTATACTGCAGTCCATTCATTTTTAATGGTTTCCTATATTAAAATCATTTTCAATGCATTCCTATAACAATGGTAATGGTGAGATTGACCGTTTCTATAGAGGAAACATTCGGTATTGATTGCGCAAGCAGATGTGGGTTATCGCCAATTTAAATTAGTGTTGCACAATTAGGGTGGTGTGTCTCATATGTGCGGCGGAAGAGGGTAGCAGATGAATTGGAATCATAGGAAGGCAATCAAAGATTTAGAAACGGTTTCAAAAAATTCATATGCCGAAAATAAATATGTTCCGAAAAATTTTAAATATTATTATAGATTACTTGTAATTGCATGCATGAGTCCCAGTATAAATAGTTATAAATACTTATTGACCGATTTTATCATTGCGATATTTTTTGCATTATATTATTAAGAATATGGTGACAAGTGTCCGCAAATTGGAGGAGAGAGTTATCAATGATAATGTTCGAATCCGCAGTTATCTCGCTTTAACCCTCTCTCTGATTTTATTTTCAAATGTACTTTTTATTACGTAAATCTTGGTAAAAAAACGTGCAAATTTTCATTCCGAAAATGCTGCCCAGAGAAAAAATATTTGGGAACCACTGATTTAATTCCATAAAATCTTTAACAGACTTTTTTCTGGAAATCAGACTTCTGAAGTCCAATATTCTGGCCCTTCTCTTAGTGATGGGAGTTTCTTCTAAATGTTTTATTGTTGGTTGTGTACGAAGTCAACATTTGGATTATATCATTATTTTCCTTGGAGCTTCCCCCGTCTTATTAGGAGTCCATGATTCTGTCTAAACGGCGTAGCTTATGGAGCAGTTGCGTTTTTAGAAGGCAAACAAATTCGATACACGGATTTGAATGAACAAGAGTGAAATGTTATCGTCGTTTGAGGTGACGGAGAAATTACAAAAATATCCTGGTGTACATTTTAATCCATCTTGAAAAGTGGCCAAGTCGCCTAAGGGCTTTTGGCATCTCATAAAAAGAAATTCTCAAACTACGCGAGTCGCTTGACTTTATTCAAAATAAGGTGAGAACAAACGATTGCATTGCAAATGTAGGAAGCTTGCACTGTGTCTCAAGTCAGGCACGTAGGTTGACCCCCAAGTTCAAGGGTTTATCACCTTCGAGGAGGTTGATGGATGACGCCCACGACAGAAAGATTTAGAGAGGGCAACGAAGAAGAGTAAGGAGCAACATTTGAAGTCAGTTTTGGAAAATGTAAGGGACCTTTAACCGAAAGCCTAGTACTATACTTATTTTCTTGTTTGCTTGCATACTTTCTTTCTTTTTCTTTTCTTTTTTCTTCCATTATCCCAATATGTTAAATATTTTCTTTCTTTCTTTTTTTTCTTTCTTTCTTTCTTTCTTTCTTTCTTTTTTTCTTTCTTTCTTTTTTTCTTTCTTTCTTTCTTTCTTTCGACTCTGTTTATAATTTTGCCTTTCTTTGTTTTTATTTCCCCTCACTATGTTTAAAATTGTCTTTCTTTTACCCTCTATGTTTATTATTTCATTTATTTATTTTACTCTCTATGTTCACCATTTTCTTTCTTTCTTTCTTTCTTTCTTTCTTTCTTTCTTTCTTTCTCTCTCTTTCTTTCTTTCTTTCTTTCTTTCTTCCCCGCTTTTATTATTTTTGGATTTTTTGTTTGAGTACAACTCATGTTTTCCCCTCCCTTCCTCTGTTTTTCAGACCTTGGTACTTTATTCTCTTACTAGTTTAATCTTTCTTTCTTTCTTTCTTTCTTTCTTTCTCTCTTTCTTTCTTTCTTTCTTTCTTTCTTTCTTTCTTTCTCTCTTTCTTTCTTTCTCTCTCTTTCTTTTTTTCTTTCTTTCTTCCCCTTTTTATTATTTTTTGGATTTTTGTTTGAGTACAACTCATGTTTTCCCTCCCTTCCTCTGTTTTTTTCAGACCTTGGTACTTTATTCTCTTACTAGTTTAATCTTTCTTTCTTTCTTTCTTTCTCTCTTTCTTTCTTTCTTTCTTTCTTTCTTTCTTTCTTTCTTTCTTTCTCTCTTTCTTTCTTTCTCTCTCTTTCTTTCTTTCTTTCTTTCTTCCCCGCTTTTATTATTTTTGGATTTTTTGTTCGAGTACAACTTATTGTTTTCCCCTCCCTTCATCTATTTTTCAGACCTTGGCACTTTCTTCTCTTACTAGTTTAATCTTTCTTTCTTTCTCTCTCTCTCTCTTTCTTTCTTTCTTTCTTTCTTTCTCTCTTTCTTTCTTTCTCTCTCTTTCTTTCTTTCTTTCTTTCTTCCCCGCTTTTATTATTTTTGGATTTTTTGTTTGAGTACAACTTTTTGTTTTCCCCTCCCTCCCTCTCTTTTTCAGACCTTGGTACTTTCTTCTCTTACTAATTTAATCTTTTTTTCTTTATTTCTTTATGCCTTTCTTTCTTTCTTTCTTTCTTTTCTCATTGGGTTTACGATATTCTTTCTTTCTTTTCTATTATTCCACTATTTTTACTATATCCTTTTTTTCCTTCTCTCCCAATATGATTACTATTTTCTTTCTCAGACCCAATGTTTATTCTTTTTCTCTATTCCAGATCGTTCTTTAATTTCTTCTACTTTCTTCCTGTTTTATATTTTAATTCCATCTCTATTCGTTTTCCCCCTCAGAATCTTGACAATTGTCTTCTCTCTTTCTTTTACAATGTTTATTTTTGGCCTCATCTTTTCATTTTTCTCCTCTTTCTTTTTCTTTCTTTCTTTCTTTCTTTCTTTCTTTCTTTCTCTCTTTCTTTCTTGCTCTCTCTTTCTTTCTTTCTTTCTTTCTCTCTCTTTCTTTCCTTCTTTCTTTCTTTCTTTCTTTTTTTTCTCTACTGTCCTTACTATTTTCTCTTTCTTTTATTTTTCTTTCATTTTCTTTCTTTTCATTCACTCTATTTATTATTTCCTTTCTTTCTTCCTTTCTTTCTTCTACACATTTGTTGAACTGGACACAACACATTATAATGGTTAAACAACAAGTAAAATCGGTTCTTAATGTAGCCTACTAAATTAACAGTTCTAGTACTTCCTATTTTTAGTTAAACCGACGTGTAGCGGTCATTAAAAAAAAAAAGATCGACTGGTGTAAAAAAACGGATAGTGCAATTTACAAATAAAAAATATATTAAAACAAATTGGTATCTGGGGGAAAAAAATTGTTTAAAAAAAAAAGACTAAAATCATCCGAGTAGGCCGAAACAAATAAGAAAGAAAGAATGCTTTGTTGTCAGTCTAATTTCTGTTGCAGACGCCTGCTCTGGTACAGACCCCGTCCGTGGTTTCGACTGCTGCTATGCTCTGCGGGCATTAATTTCAGTTTCTAGGACAGATCGCCTGATTTGTCGGGATCAGCATTTTGAACAAAAGCATTACCCTGAAAATTTCTCTCACGATGACCTGTGACATCGTACTAGCATAACAATCGACAGCTTCCGAACAGTTTTGTCTCCCCAGTTACCTCACGATCAGTCCGTGCGCATGCGTTTGGGAGGCGTCAGGCATGACCTCAAGTCAGTATTATGATGAACTCACCTACTTCACAAATCGATCATGTGTCTCATGATCGGAATGCTAACTTTCTTACCAAACACTATACACGCACACACGCACGCACGCACGCACACGCGCACACACGCACGCACACATACATACATTTATATATATATATATATATATATATATATATATATATATATATATATATATAAAAATAAAAAATATGATTCCATCGCTACCTAAGAGTTCTCATGCTTCAAAACAATAGCCGAAAACTTCAATATAATTATTTGAATTAAATTGAATTAAAGTACCAAGCTCTGCTCCATCTTCAAGCGAAATTATTATTAGTATTATTATTATTTTTTTTTTTTTTGAATAACTAATTCTTGAAATTTACGCGTTTTTATAAGCATATTTATTATTAAAATTAAAATTACTATGGTAACGGCTAGAGCAATTATTTAAAAAAAAATGGCGTAAGGGTTAATAATTTGTATCAATATCTAGGTTACATTTAAAGAGGTCAAGTCAGGGTATATTTGGGTTGTAAGATGACATCGTCTAGTTTGGTTAAGTACCTACGGAGATTTATTTCTTTATTTCTTTTTTATGTATTTTTTTTTTTCCTGAAAGGGAATTTGTATATAAAAAACTGTCATAATTCGCTAACATTTGGGGGTTTTTTTTGACGACTTCATAAAGGTTTATTATTATTATTATTATTATTATTATTATTATTATTATTGGGTAGGGCTTTTAAACTTTTTATTTAGACTATGGAGTTTAAAATTTGTATTTATTATTTAATTGTTTGTTTGTTTTTTATGCTAAATATTCCATGCGAAAATTTGATGATGTCGGCAAAAAACGTTAACTCATGTCTATTGTTTAATAAATTTTTATTATTTAGAAACTTGATAATGTGTAGTTTTTCATGAAGGCATAAAGGGCATGGGTCATCCCAAGTTTTACAAGTTCTAGTTTTGTTTATAATTTTCCATTTTACTTTTGGTGTCCTATTCATTTCCTTCAAATGCCAAAAATATTCAGATAGAGATGTCTGATTTCTTTTATTAATATTTAGGCTCTATTTTTGTATCGAGCAATGTTTTTTTTAAAACAATAACAAAAATACTAAAGAACTTTGGATTATTTACCTAACGAGTTCTTTCCTATTTTCTATATATTTTCACACACACACACACACACACACACACACACACACACACACACACACACACACATATATATATATATATATATATATATATATATATATATATATATAAGAGAAACAGCAAATGGAGAAAAAATCTACAATTTAATTCTGACTTTTTGTGACCCTGATTTAACTTTCGCAATAGAGGTAATTATTTGTTTTAAAATTTCCCAAGAAAATCATTTTATCACCAGTTACTAACCATCGCTTGAGGAAGTACAATTATAGTATTGAAACATGAAAGATTTTGTGTAGCGATGTTAAATGTTTTTATTCTAATCTCTGATGATATAAACATGATAATAATTATTTATATATTACAAGCTCTTCTCGAATTGAGACTGTCAGTTATTGGCGTGTTTATTCACAGAATAAGTACGTAAAAATTCGGCTTTTTTTCATTCGTGCACCGATGGCTTAGGAGGAAAATCCACTACTTTTGCCGAATCAGTCAGGTTTCGATACCGCCTTGAAGCAACCGGATGTCTAGCTACACTGACGACCTGTGATACAACGAAACAATCGGTCGGTGGATGACAATATATATATATATATATATATATATATATATATATATATATATATATATATGCATGCAGGTATTTGTGTGTATATATATATGTGTGTTTCACACATTATGAAATGAACAAAGTCCGACAATTATTTTAAGAAAATATTCGTCCTCCGTTTTGTTTCAATTAATTTAAACAAGTGAAAATTTCTCGGCCATTCAGGCCGGTAAATGTTGTCTGATACTGTTTATTATAAACAGAGCATTTACTTAAATATTTGTATCTATAAAAAGAATGTATAAACATAAAAATGTCTTAAAATATATATGTATGTGTATGTATATACAGTGTAACCCGAATATAAGAGAGTTGTCGGGACCGGAGAAGTCTCTTATATCCGGCTTTCTCTTATATCCGGGTCTCTTATATCCGGGTTACACTGTATTTATTATACATACTTGTTTCTTCCGCACAATTATTTCAAAGTACGTCACGGCTGCAAACCAACGTGCATTTATTTATTTACCATCAATTCATTTGACGCAATTTTCCAGCCATACAGATTACGTTTCATAATGACACACCCATATAGAATCTCTCAAGTATTTGCCAAAACAACTGAGATACTTCATTATAAAAAATTTCTAATCGTGTGTAGTGAATTGTATAAATATATGTTATGTTATGTATATTTCAAGTTATTTAATAATGTTTTTATAATGTATGATGAAATTTTATTATTTTTCACACACACAATAGCTGGAATATATCATGCAAGTGTTTGTTTATATAGACGGAGTGATATAAGAATGTCTATCGAAAACAAATACTGATTTTCCCATTTCAAATGCCGTAATCAACGGAGTTCAGGATTCAATAATCTTCGAAATTGGTTGGGGTATTATGTATTGTTAAAGCTATATTTCCAGATGAAACATCCGTACATACAAGTTTAGAGTTTTAGCATTATATAGAGTCTAAGTTTCTTTTGCTAACGTTTTTTGCTGACAGAAAGTGAAAAAATATATTTAAGGCATCCCCCATGAGTTGCGAAAAATGAACATGAATGATGGAAAAAGCCCTAAACTTAATAATTGTTTATGTTTTTAATAGGAAAAAAAATCAAAGGATTTTTTCATTATTAAATGATTATTTAATCCTTTTTAGAACATTCAAATTTTTGGTTATTTTTTTCTTGCATCAGCGGGAAAACAAATTAATACAAGAAATGTTAGCTTTTTTTGTTGTGATAAACACATTGATTTGGAAATTCTTGCAAAAATTAAATAATTGTCGGATTTCAATGATATTTTCAGTACTTATTAAAAAATTAAAGCGATTATTTTATAAATTTTTCTCTTAAAAAATCTTGGTAAAAATAGTGTTGAGGGGTCCTCCCCTTTTTATACAAATGGACTCACCCAGTATATACTTATGCTACTGCCAGTGAATACCCGACGAGAGAGTCGAGTCCAGAGTGACAGAGTAAAAGGTTGTAGGTAACCGGAAGAGTGAGGGTAAGGTAACAGCGTTGTAGGAGTCACAGTGAGCGAGCACGTAGACTCAGTAAGAAGTCATACAGCGATATTTCAATACCAAAGACTGTATATATATTTTGCTACTAACCCGTATTCCTGGAACTACCAACCTGCATTACCAGTTTGTATTATTATGTTAATACATTATTTTCCTATATTAATTCTTAGCGTTTGTTATTTATTGGTACCGGATTTCAACCCGGAATCCACAACAATAATATTTTTTTCATTTGTTACCCACAACTTATTTAATTTTATGAAATTTCGAGAAATTCATTTTTAAGACCTAATGTTTATATTAGTTATAAGCAGAAGTCCTTGGACAATATAATTTATTTTTTCTGTAAGACAGGACACCAAGGTACAGAAAATCTGCGCTGAATTTTGTAATAAAAAATGCAATGAAACTAAGATATTATTTGTTGTATATGAATAAAGCGGTGTTGCCGAGACCGTAGTTTGAACACAGATCACCAGTGAACAAACACGGACGATTCCATTATTAAATAAATATATCAAGTGATCGTAAAAGAAACATATATATGAGAATTAGTGTCTAAGTGATCGCTATTCTCTATACTATCCACTATACTATTTCTCTATAATGATCATTATACGAATTACTATTTGGCGATTACTATTTGAACAAGTATTATTAGTGAGAGTAACATTTGAAGGCGTTACTACTAACAGTATCTGCATTTACAAAGTCTCGTCTACAACGAGAATTTCGGAAGTGATAACGAGCATTCGTTGACCAAACGAAAGTTAGAACGAGTGAGCGTCTAACAACACAAAGTTATTTAATTAGGAAAACTTTTAATTTCTTTTATGTATAACATATATTATGGACATTAATGTCTTAAAAAATCATTTTTTCGATTATTAATGAATTTGTACAAGAATTGTTTTCATTTTTTTCAAAATTTTAATTAATTAGAATAATTTACAAAGCGTTATATATCTTAAAGTTCTGTATTAAATAGTAGCGATCAAGTGATATTGTTATTAAGTAAAAGCTATAAATGGAAAAACTAACAATTCAGTGACCCCTAGTATTTTAAAAAAAGAATTAAAAAATTTTCGTACCTGTATAAATGTGCCGATCTTATCACGACATTAAAGTACAGCCAAAAGTACCTAAGAAATTTGTCAAGTAATTTTTGCATAAATGATCACCGTCGGAAACATCTCCAAAACATAAATCTATCGAGATAGATGCCAACACCTCATAAAAACTGCAACCGTCATACTAAAAAATATTTTTCTGTGATATGCTAAACTAAAAATAATATTTGTTTCAAATCAGATTAATTAAACTTTAAATCAGCTAATCTCCCTCAAAGAGTATATTTCATTTTAGAAAGATTTTTTTTTAATAAAGGGAAATATTTTGTGATAACTTGTATTAAATATGTTTAAAATCAGCCATTTTTTCGCAATTTAAAAATCATTTCAATCAATTTAAGTTCATTTTGAAATAAAACAAAGTATTTTGATTATTGAAAATATTAAATCAAATCTATTAACTTGAAATTAAAAAAAAATTGAAATAAAAGAAAAGATTTTTTTTCATTTTTAAAAAAAATTAAAAATAAAAGAAGGATTTTTTTTCAATTTTAAAAATTCGTTTTCGCGTTTCTTTGGAGATTCTTAATTATATTAAATAAATAGCTAAAACTACTGCAGCAAAAGTTGTTTCACTGTGTTGTACGAGAAAATTCTTCTTGCCCTGTATATCTCTTATATATTTAAAGGTCCACCAATCCTCCAGGCGTTGAATATTGCTACCACAGATGCTCTGGAGCTTCTGTGATTTATTTAAAGATCCTTGATAAAATCCAAATAATAATTTGTAATATCATTGAACCTGATCGGGCATCTCGGCGTCAGTAGCTTTCCCATGTAGCTTCCCTCTGCCTTTTTTTTTAAATAAATACTTTAATGGTAATTATTCTGATTAACTTCCCACTATGGCACCTAGACCCTATGAATTTAAAGGCAGTACTAGATTGGCGGCAAGGTCTCATCATTTTACATTAGACATGGCTAGATGTAACCGTAAATACTATACTGACAGTTTCTTTTCTTCCACTTCTAGTTTCTCTTCCGGCATTTTGCCTTCAAGTCAAAATTTAATGTCCAAACATTTAAATATAGCCATTTATCGAGTTTCTTCACCTTGCCAATTAGCTTGAGGCGGTCCGATATGATTAAAATACTGACACACATAATCTTTAGGTTTTATTCGACTAATCTTTTCTGATGTCTATTGTCAGTTGCAGATGAATGTCTTCTACCACTTCCATCTTCATGTCTTGTATTCCCACTGTGAACTTCAGAAACCAGCGTTGTACTGTCTAATCACATGTGCATCCTTTACCGCATATTGGTAACAGTCTGAGAAGAATTATGACCAATCTTGAAATCATGTAAAAAAAAAAAGTAGCGGATATCTTCTTTTTATCATTATGTTAAAAGATAAGGGGTATTGTAAGTTAAATTAAGTTTGATACGAAATTTTCAAAGATTATACTTTAATCATTAGGAATGAGTAATATATTTTTTGTGCAACTATTACAACAATATATTAGAAGTCAATTAAAAGGTTGATTCTTAAATTGGAAAATATTTTCCGAACAACCTAATACTATTTTCCATTGTATACACAGGGAGCGTCACATATTTGAGAACAAAATTCTGAAAGCGATTGATATAAAATTAACAAAGTGGACACTTTAATCATTAAGAATGAGTAATATATTTTTGTCCACACGGTTGAAGTCCAAATGACCTCGAAATATGCCAGGGTTCAGATTACTGAGCACATTCCCTCACAAAACTCAGATGGCGATTCGGAGCTAACCCGTGGAGATGAAAACTACTCATCAGCAACAGCTAGCGACCAAATCTGCTACGACACAGTGAAGGACAGTCGGCGAAACACAGTCAGCGAACCAGAACAGGCCTACACCAACAACATAGACACACCTACCATGACAACGCGTATGTTAGCAAGGTTCTTTTGCAGACAAATCCGCGACAAAAGTAAGTCCTATTTCCCCTCTTTTTGTTCACTGTGTTTTAAAATTGCTGCTATCGCCCGCAGTCACTCACTAGTTAGACAAATGTTTCATTACTGTATGTTTTACAGACACAGACACACACACACACATATAATGGCATACTATGTCACTTGATTTCGCCACTTGCAACAAAAACACATCGAAACTTTGCAGACTCACTTGCGACAAATCATTTCGAAAATTCGAACTATTGGTATCTTCATGGCCAGAACATTGATTTTTAATGCGTAAATACATGTATCTGACTGTATAAATGTTACTATCATATTTAGGTTGGTTTTCTACCTTTTCTGCAAAGATCATTTCTTCGCGTTGCTTAATAAGAAAAAATTGTTGTATTTGTGGACACGACACTTGGATTTAATTTTTCATCTTAAAAGCCAGGTAGACTGACACCACCAATGCACCAAAACGAGGCTTTTTGCTAAAAGCATGCATCGGAATTCAAAAATAAACGACGACTCGATAAAATTCATTGAAAATGCTTCTACAGTCCTAAATCGTTATAAGTTCCTATACAATAAACAATTACTTGAAAACGTTTACTCGCTTAATCGACAAGATGAAAAAGGTTGAAAAAGTACAAAGGAAGGAAAGAAATGCCGACATTTACCTTGTAACTTTAGCGTCTAAACGTGCCATTTCCAAAGTAACGCTCAACTCCATAAAAAATCCAGGGGGAGGCGTGAGGGAAAAAAGGAGGCCGAGCAAGGGCGGTTGAAAAAAAGGAATCAGTACTGAGCAGCTGCGTGGTATTAAAATTCGAATATTTATTTTTTTTTATTTTAAATTCTGTAGGCAAAATTTAAGTGGCTTACATTCAAAGACCACATATAAATTCTAAACAACAGTTATACACGAATTTATAGTTTCTTTTTATTTTGTTATTCAAAGCTAAAAGGCAGCGATAGCGGAAATTTAGAAGAAAAGGGAATGTACGGAACGACAGGATGGCATTAAAACCAAACTGTATATATATATTTAAAACAAAATATAAGCAGGTTCCCTCAATCACCCGGTTCACACTTCTCTCCTTTCTTTTTTTTTTTTTTTTTTTTGAACAGGAGTAGAGCTTTATCCCTTGTTACCTTTTTAGCATTAGGTTTTCGGCTCCTTCTAAAGTCTTCTCATTTTCTTTCACTCCCATTGACCCCTTGCGACTTAGGGGCACATCGCATCGCTTAGGGTAACTTGATTAAAAAGAAAAGTCACTTACACTTAACGGACATGCATGCTTTACAATGAACAAAATTAACACTAGAATTATGCACGAATTTGTGGTTTTATTTTATTTTGTTGTCCGAATTTAAATGTCTTAACGTTTGTATCTTGTTGACATTATCTGGACTGGACAACAGAGGTCAGCAGGGCCCAATGCTCTTGATGTAGCGATTAAGCTACGTATGTTCGTTTGGCGACACTTTATCGAATGACATCGAAGTCAAAACGATATGCCTATGTGTGTTTACAGTATTAGATTAGTTGTTCGTTTAGAGCTTATGGTGTAGTTCATATCACAATGAAGTATCTTCCTATGAGTGTAAAGTCCTTAGAGAGGTCAACTGGGTGTGAAGTGGGCAGCAGCTATAAAAGGTTTAGGAATCGCTGGTCAAAAGAAAAGCAGTTATTGCAATATTATTTGGAAATATTGATCATTTAATATCTATCCATCTTCTACCAGTGGTGAACAAATTGTTTTCACAGCTCGTACGACTGAAATGAGTTCGATTCTCACTGAGTGCCCACACGTTTGTAACTATATGCCAAATTAAGTTGAACTTATCAAATGTCGTTACTTAATTGACGCCAAACACTTGTGGCCGTGTGTCGGACTAAGCTAAAGAAGACAATCGTTCATTTAACTCTACAGACTGGCGGTTCTAAATTACAAAGAGCAAATAAAAGTCTTTTTCCCCACAATAATGTTCTCACTGTACTAGGCTCAAGAGTAACTCGATGTAGAGGGTTACTGTTATATAGCGTAACTATGAACGTTAATGGTATGTCCCAATCCTCATAAATACGTTGGACACTATTGCAAGTGGGGATAATATGCTAAGTAGTCCACCACTAGCAGTGGTTTACCTATTTCACGCCGCTGGCGAGTATTGTAATTTGTTAATGTTATAAAGCTTACCATTTCATTTCCAACCTCCGTTTTGGTTATTCCTCATTCAGTAACACTTTCTAGGTTACAATATTAACAGAACGGGATAGATAGATAGATAGATAGATAGATAGATAGATAGATAGATAGATAGATATGAACTGTTATATACCGTACCTATGAACACTAATGGGTTTGTCTCAATCCTCATAAATATGTTGGAAAGTATTGTAAGTGGGGGTAATATGCCGTCTAATAAGACCTCTTACTGACCGTTTTTTTTTGCCACGTCGTATTTGCGATATTATTATCTGGATTATTTACTGATCTCCATTCGTTCTGTTAAGTCTGTTTTTTTTTTGTTTTTTTCTATTTTACTTTTTCTTATGTTTTCAATTTTGAACTGACTGATTTTTGAAAAGTTTGTGATTTTTTCTTTTCCATATCTTACCCTCCCCATCTTTTCTTTTGATTCCCCCTCTTCTCCTCTCATTCTTTTATTATTAACTTTTTGATTTTCTTTTATTTTTAAATTAATATTTTATATTTTCCGTTTCCTTTTAATTTTTTGTAATCCCCTGCTAAAGTTTATCTGTTTTATTTTACGTCAGACTTTTTTTTATTCATTGTTAACGTCATTACGTGTTATATCGTTCTTTGTTATTCTTTGTTTTTCGTTCTTTGTTTTTCCCTTTTTTTAAATATCTGTTAAGTTTTCTGTATTGTACTTGTGAAATATTTTCTGTACATATTTGTTTTAATTTTCTTGTATTTGTAATTTTTTGTCTAATTTGTTCGCTTTTTCCGTATTTGTTTTTCTTCGTTAACGGCCAGACTCGGTATTTTAGCGGCCATCTTTGTTTTTTGTCATTTGTTAGTTTCGTATTAGTTCCGTATTTTCTTTCGTGTTCTCGTCTTATTACTGTATTATTTATTGGTGTTTGAATTTATTTGTGTATTTTTATTCCTTTTCGTACGCTTAACTCATTTTTGTTGTATAATCCTTTTAAAAAAGATTTTGTAACTGTCTTATATATTAATTTTTGTCCGTCTTTTTTTAAAGTTCAAAGTTTTATTCTTGTCTGTATTTTGCGTAACGTTTTTGTCTTTAGAACGTCTAACTGTTTTATTATATTTGTTTTAGTAATTTATTTATCTTTTTATTTCCTTAATACTTTATTTTTGTAAAAAGAAAAAAATATATAAAAAAGGCTTTAAGCATATTAAAAAAATGGGTGCCAAGAAGAACGTAAAAAAAACTTATTTGGGACTAGGAAAAAAGACTGAGCCACCCGATAAATCGGAAGAAAATAAAGATATGGAAATAGATAATGAATCGTCAACAAGTACGGTGGCCTATAATGGTCAAAAAGTTCAAGAAAAGAATTTGGCGGAAAAGAGCGAAAATTCTCTTATTCCAACTGAAAAGATGGAATCTGAATCAGGCGAAAATATCCAAACCAAGGAAAACAATATGGAAGCTGAATCAAGCAAAGAATCTTCTTCAAGAAATGACCTGACAAGTGACAATACCAACAAAGATGACAAACTGGTCGTCCTCACCTAACATTACGGAGTTCCTTGAGAAAGCTAAAAGCTACGCCCATCTTGTTACAAAAGATGGGCTCTTGACAAATCTCGAGGAACTACAGAAGGATGAAAAAAGAATTGTGTCGGTCTTTGTGGTGGACAAACGTTCGCGCAAAATTTGTCGCTCCACAAAAGACACCGTCATAAAGTCTTTGACGCCCCTGGGGATTAAACCACAGTGTCATTAAAGGCAAAGGCTTCTTCATGTGGGACATACTGTTACCCACGCCTGCCGACTGTGAATCGTTGAGTACTTGGGACCTAATAACAAAAGATCTAATACTGAGGACCGAATATCAAGGCAGACGTAGGGCCAAGGTTATGAGGTCCCTCTTCAGATTGTCTGTGTCAATTTGGCCAGATGCTCAATAAACAACCCAAAGTTTCCCCAATGCCAAAAAGGTGTTAACTGTGATCAGAGGGGGTGAAGCTGGACAACAAATTTGGGCCATGGTTGCGGAGGCAAATGAAGTTTTTAGCATGTTTCCGCCCATGGCTTGCTTTGACAACGACAGTGTTAAAAATTTGCAACAATTTTGTTCGGAGAGGTTCCCTCTTTTTGTTCGCCCCTCCCTGTATAGGGCTTTAAAATTAACTTTCCCTCTGGACATTGGCGGTCTGTCTCCCGACGGTACCATCAAAACTGAGAGGGGAGATGCCATTGGTGTTCTTTCCCCGTCCATGTTCAATGCAGGAGAGAAACACTAATCGGTTTCTTTATGGCTCTCTGGTTAGCTAGTCTGAATGTCCGAGGCCTGAGGTCGGAGTCTCGCAGGGCGAGGCTCTTTCGTGACCTTCAGCGTCTCGGAGTGAATGTTTGTTGTGTACAAGAGACCCGTTTTTCTACTCATGACGATGAGGACATTTTGTCTAGGGGGTTCTCCCTCTATTCAGCATGTTTTGATGGTCGTTCGGAGTTCTCCCTCTATTCAGCATGTTTTTAATGGTCGTTGGCTAGTGAGCAAGTCTTTGAAGGCTGCGTGTACTATTGTCTTCGCAGATCCGGCGGACAGGCTTTGCGTGCTGGATGTTACCATAAAGGATAAGGCTCTTCGTCCCATTGGGGTTTATGCGCCCAATGTCCATTCTGAGCGGCCTGCTTTGTTTCGGCAGATCGAGCCGTTTTTGACGACATCTCGTCGGGTAGTTTTAGCGGGGTATTGGAATGCCGTCCTTGACCCCGATATAGATCGTATAGGGCCAAATTCGGCTACTAACAACCGGGACGTGAAAGCATTTCAGGACTTTATCGACAGGTTTGATCTTGACGATAAGTACCGGAATGAGCACCCTCGGGAGGTAGTTTGGACTTTGAGAAATAGTGGCGGCTCAGATGTTGGGGCTATTTCTCGCTACCACGACCGAGTCTTAGGAGAGTCGATGTAAGGCTCTTAGGGTGTCCAACTTTCATTATATAGTTTATACGGACCATAGGCTTGTCCGGGTCCGTGTAAACTTAGATAAGCCTAAGGTTAGGTTGGATGGATACTAGAAATTGAACTGCTCACTATTTGGTGAGCAGGATTTCCGGCACCAGCTGCTACTAATGATACAAAGGGAATTAACGAAGGCGGTTGTTAGGAATGCCTGGTGGGACAATTAAAAATCGAAAATTAGAACGTTTGCTGCTGATTTTAGCCGTCGACTCAATCTAGATAGATTAGCGGCGCAAACGGCTTTAGAACAAAAAGTAGATCTGGCAGGGAAATCCCGTGATAATGGGGAAATAGCCCTTGCTAAGGCAGAGTTGTCCCCCTTGCTTATCAAGAAGGATCAAGCTCTGGTAGTTAGGGCTAGGTTAAAAAGAATGTCCTTTGAGTCGACGAATATGGCCGCTGAGTCTCGGAATGCATCTCGGCGACATATTGCGTGCGTCACATTGCCGGATAAGCGGACCGTGACTTCAAACGCGGGTATATGTGATGCTTTTCGTGATTACTTTCAGGAACTTTTCACCAGGGAGCCCGGTCTGAGCTCTGCTCAGTTCGACGCCCATTTAGCCGACTTTCCCTGTCTTGAGGCAGATGAAGCGGCTAGGTGCGAGGGTCCCATTACAGAGTTGGAAATCTGGGAAGCGTTGAAACAGGTTGGCCTGGACAAATCTCCGGGACTAGATTGCCTGCCCTACGAAATTTACTTGAGGCAGTCGCCCGTTTTTGTTCCTTTGCTGGAACTGATTTTCAACAACTGGATGAAGCAGGGGTCTATACCTCAGCGCTTCACAAAGACAAGAACGGTGGGGATGTGATAGGGAATTTTCGCCCTTTAACTATGTAAATTACAGAGTTAAAGATTTTGGCAAATATCTTAGCCAACCGTTTGCAGGCTTTCCTGTCTAGTCTGATTGGCACTGAATAGACTTGTGCTGTGAAGGGTAGGACTATTCAGGGCAACCTTCATATGGTACTCTTGATCATTGAGAAAGTCGACAGTGGGGCCGCGCTGATCAATTTAGACCAGTCCAAAGCCTTCGATAGGGTTGACCATAGATTCCTGGAGGGTGTCCTTTTGGCGGCCAGTTTCGGTCCGTACTTTCGCACCTGGATTCGCCTTCGCTCCATTCGTCAAGGTTGCCCGCTTTCGCCTTTGCTTTACGTTCTTGCGTTGGAACCTTTCCTTCGCAAGTTAAAGGCGAATCCGGTCCTGCGTGGAATTTTCCTGCCTGGACCTACCACCTCGTCCAGGTATTCCGCCTATGCTGATGACGTTTCGGTTCTTGTGTCGAGCAGAGCCGAGATTGACGAAGTCAGCAAAGAGATCAGTGGTTATGACAGGGGCCAAGATCAACCTCGATAAGTCTGTGGGCTTGCGGTTGGGTGCGTGGAAGGGAGTTTCTCTTCCCGGACCTTTCTTCTGGACGGATGGGCCGATCAAGATTCTCGGCGTCTGCTTCAATCCAGTTGGAAATGAATTGATCGGAGGTATGAGGGAAGGCCGAAATCGCAATTAATTTGTGGTCTCAGAGGAATCTTTCCTTGAAGGGCGGAAGTATGTGTTTCACACATCTACTCGATTCTCCTTTACCGACTCTCTGTACTTCCACTTCCGTATACCACACTAATGTCATTAGTGAAGCTTTTGTTCTCTTTCTTGTGGAGAGGCAAAACTGCTATGGTATTTCGGGAGATCTGTTGCCTTCATCCATCTGAAGGCGGTCTGGGTATGCCTAGCATTGAGATTCGTTAATATATACTTCGCATCGGGTTAGTAAATTGAATGTGCCGCGAATCGGATGAGGATGGCGCCTTCTGGAAAGAAAGACGCCCGTAAAACTTTCCCATCCCTGAGAAGTGTGCACTCGAGCGAGGAGAAGGCCCATCGTTTGTCGTATTGCTCTGAAACGCCTCTTATGGGCGTCGGATGGCCTCTCCAACGTCCAGGCGTTGTCTCGTAGGGCATTATATCAAGTGTTAGTCGGGGGGGGGGCGATGAACTGATTGACGAGCTCGGTCTTACGAAGCAGGAGGCTCGCTCGATATGGCCTTGGGCGCCTGGGTTGAAATGCCTCAATAACGATGAGGCATCACTCACCTGGCTGATGATTCGTGGGTCGCCAAAAGACTTTGTTCAGCGGACTTGGAGAAATCTCCAAACTGCCGTTGGGGAAGTCGGGACCATTGGTCACGCCTTCTTTCATTGTAGGGTGGTAGCGACGTTATGCAGATTTGTTGAAGGTTTCATGGTCCGCATGCTGCAAGTAAAGATCTTTGTCCTTGAAGCCAGTTCTGTTTGTAGCAATGTGGTGCCGCAGATGCCGAAGGCTGAACACTAAGTGTTCTTGTGCTTACTAGGTGTTATCAGAGTCGTGATTTGGACACCTGAGAAGTAATTGTATAAAGGCGAGAAGTTCACTTCTTCCCAACTGATCTTGTTCTTTAAGCATCAGCTTAAAGTCAAGATTAGGACGGAAAAGCGGCGACTCGCCTCATCAGAATTTGACAAAAGGTGGGTGACACTTGCGCGATTGTGTTGAGTCCTTTTACTGACCTAGAGTGGCATTTTGATGCCGGTTAGGCATCCGGATATTGTTCTTCCTGGGTTGAACTTGGGCAACCCATCCCGAAATTAGGTTAGTGTAGGTTTTGTTTTTTGAATCTTTAGTTTTTCTCTTTTTATTTCAGTAAACTTAGCTAGGATGTGTTTGCTCATTGGCCCCTTTTACTTCTGTCCCTATTTTTTTTCTTTAGTTTAATTCTCCATCCCCTCCCTCGTTAGGTGGTCAGTGATGTCAGTTCTCTGGTCAATGTGGGGCGATTTTTTGTTTTTTTTGGGTTTTTTTTTTTTTCGCCTGTGTGTGTGTTTTTTTTTTTTTCGTTTTTTGTTGTCGTGTTTGGATGAGTGCGTGTCTGTGTGAGTGTTAGGGATGAATGAACGTTTTTTATATTTTGTAGGCCTGCATTGATTTCGTCCAGTGAACTGATGTTTCCGCCACATTTAAGTATTGTGGAGGGGTTTACTACTAACAATGTTTTTGTTTAGTTTCTTATAAATAGATTATTTCATATTGTATATACTCATTGGGGATCCTTTTAATTTGTTGTTTTATTCTCCACCCCCACATACGACGATTTGTACATATGGGAAGTATTTAGGATTTTCATTGAGACACTGAGGTATTATGGTGGATGTAGTAAGAAAGGCTAGTAAGAATGTGATGTTTTGGTGTTAGGAATATTGTTTGTATGCTTGGGTCAGTGCTCGTGGCTAGCTAAGTTTAAAATTAAGACAGATGAAGACCGTCCTTTTCCGCATCCCCTTTTTTTAGGCCTTGTGCCACAGTTTCTGTAATTTTACAGAAATAAATATTGTAATATGCTGTCTAAGTAGTGCACCACTAGCAGTGGTTTACCTACTTCACGCCGGTGGTGAGTATTGTATTTTGTTGATATTATAAAGATTACCATTTCATTTCCAACCTCCGTTTTGGTTATTCCTCATTCAGTAACCTTTCCTCAGTTACAACAATTCTTTTTCACTCCCAGTAACCACTCGCGTCTTAGTGGCAGGATCTATTTAGTTGGGGCTAATTGATTCAAAAAATAATATTATTTTTAGGGTTTCAGAAAGGAATTGTTATCACAGATTGTTAGATTCAAACTGGTTGATTATTGATCTTTCGACAATTCTGGAGGTCATCTTTTGAATTAACCAGTTGGAGAATCACATTTTGAAATATGATGAAAATGATGTATATAAAAAGGTTTTCGACTACTTATTTTTTTTTATTAATATTGTCTTTATACATACGTTTTATTTCTATCTAAATCTTTGCACGCACACACATATACAAACACACATGCATGCGTACATATTGTTATATACCGTATCTGTGAACACTAATAGGTATGTCCAAATCCTCATAAATACGTTGAATACTATTGTAAGTGGCAGTAATATGCTGTCTAAGTAGTGCACCTCTAGCAGTGGTTTACCTACTTCACGTCGCTGGCGAGTATTTTATTTTGTTAATGTTATAAAGGTTACCATTTAATTTCCAAACTCTGTTTTGGTTATTCCTCATTTAGTAACCTTTTCTAGAGTCACAGAGTAAGAGATAAGAGGCACAGTTTATGGGAATCAGTTTGGAAGACAATGTTTTACCTTAGATTTGAATTGGTTAAGATTGTAGCCATCGGGGAACTCTATGCATTTGGGACTCGTTTCGTCGGAAGAAGCTGCTTGAGTGATACTAACATCTCACCAATGGAATTCGAAGGGAATGAGCTTGATTGACACTAATGTGCGTAGCATGGTGGGCCTAAGACCTGAAGAAATGGTGGAAAGAAAGGATTGGTTTGACTGAACACTTTCCGAAAAGAAGAAGTGGTGTTTTTAATTTAAATTATTCTGTCATAGATCAGTGTTCGCTCATTTGATAAACCGGTACCATATGAAAGGCAAAGCCTCCCCAGGTCTCTCTCTCTCTCTCTCTCTATATATATATATATATATATATATATATATATATATATATATATATATGCATGTTTCATTAAAACGACAGACAAGGTTAAGCTTTTATTTAATTTTTCTTGTGTTCTAACAAGAGCTTTCTTTTCTGGACAAATGGTGTGTAAGAACTGTCCAAATGTTTTATATTTCTGAGCGCTTTCAGCTATACCTTTAGCCATTATCAAGGATGATTTGATTTTCAGCTTAGTTGAGTGTGTGCGTTCTGTATTCGGAAACTAAAAACATCCCTACCACACACTGACACACACATATATATATTTATATATGTATATATATATGCGTGTATGTATATATTGATAAAATAGAAAAGAACTTTCAGATTAATTATCTGAAGTCCCTTAGCATTTTTGTTTTTATTTAAAAAAATAGTGCTCGATACAAAAGTAAAGCCTAGATTATAATTGTTTAAAAAAAAATGATTCCATCGCGACACAGAAATTACTATGTTTCGAAACTGGTCAGCAGTATTCAGGTTTAATTTTAATATTAAACCCTATTTACCAATTGGGTCTCATCCCCAAGCTATGTTTGGAATATATATATATATATATATATATATATATATATATATATATATATATATATATATATAAATGTTTTCTTGGTTTTCTTCCTTCTCTTTCCCTCTTGCTTTGATAAGTTAACGCAGTCAATGCCAAATAATGAAAACAAATATACATTGATATGGGAAAACAATATAGACATTTTGCCAATGGAATAAGCTATTTGGACCCCTTAAATTTAGGCTACTGGCCCCATCACATTGAAACACCGATTCACGTACGATAACCGAAGTTAAGCAACTTCGAGCTTGGTCTATATCTTGATGAGTGACCGCATGTGTTGCAAACTTGGGCGGGAAGTTAGTATAATTGATAACGGCTCGGAGTTCCATTTCCAGTCGAGTTCGTTGTATCCACTTTCGCTTTATGGGAAAGTTATGAATCCAGCTTTTCTTACCCACCCCCGTCTGAAGCGGGTGGGGTGGAGAAAAGACGTGTATGACTAAAATCATTATAATCTAAAAAAAAAATTCTATACCATCTAAAAAAATATTTTCTGGATTTAAATAACCTGGAAAGTCCTGATAAGTGTTAAAAAACGAACCAATCGATCAGCAGTAGTAGCCTTGTGTCAGACTAATCTTAGTGTTGAATTACCTCAGACTAATCTAAGCGGAATGAAATTCACGCATTTTTTTTTTAAATCTTGCGCGTGTCATGAAGTAATGATGCAAAAAGGGTGTGTTCCAAAAATGAAAAAAGAAAAAATTCTGAATATGTTTCCCTTTTTGTATTCTGGAAGAACGCAACCATTTTTAGTTCTCAGTGTTGGAGCCCTAAAAAAAATGTTCAACCTCCATATTGTTCCATAATACACCCGTGATTTATTCATTAAATCAGTCGGCATGGGGTCTCTATAAGAAGGAAGAAAATTTAACAGCATATCAGATATCATAGGATTTGGGGGGAATAATAAAACTATTTCCTGCATTTTCTTATTGATTTTTATTAGGTGGACTCAAAAGATTTTTTTTTTTAAATCAGTGTATTCATCAATCTTGTTTTTTTAAAAATTGGGCAATAGGAAATTTTGCACGCACCTGATACAAAGCATATGTAAATCCGGCACAAGGCACAATGTAGGGAAGAAAGCAATGTAATAAAAATTGAAGGATTGTATTCTACTGTGAAAATCAGCAGTCAAAATCCAAACGTCTAACAAGACCTTTCGGTCGTTGTACACTCTAGCCTTCTTCAGGTGATTAGAATCTCGAACGGAACCCTTTACTTCGTTCACTAGGGTAGCTTGGTGGCGGATGAAATAAAGAGCTCAGTTCGAAATTCCAATCATCTGAAGAAGGCCGGAGTGTACAACGGCCGAAACGTCGTGAACATGGTAATAAAGATGAGGACAACAGCCCGAACTATGTAAATAATGTAAATAATTACAATATCTCATCTCAGAAATATAGACAGATGTCTACAAAGGCTTAAACACGATTGACCACCAAAAATAACTATTTTAACCAGGAAAGCGAATAGGTAACCTTAGAACACATACAAAGGCCGACTGAAAAGTTCACATGCTGACCAAGATACTCTAACTGAATATGACCAAATGAGGTTTATTTTGCAACACAGTCCCCTTTGAGGTACACACTTCTTACATCAGTCTTGCAGTGCTTGGATCTCATTGATAAAGAAGCTTTTATCCTGCTGGTAAAAAAAGTTATCAACAGGAGATATGACGTCATCATCAGAGAGATATGTGTTTCCAGCCAAGGTTTTTTTTTTATTCTTTTCATGTTGGGAAACAGAATAAAATCGAGGGGATGCAACTAAGGAGAATAGGGAGAGTGATGAACCAGTTCAACGTCACAGGCACACACAGCAGCCATTGTAACCAATGTTATGCGCTGGAACATTGTCCCGATGAAACACGACCACATTCTTCAGTTTTCTTGGCCATTTGGTTTTGATAGTCTTTCGTAATTGCCTCCGCAAGTTGGCATAATACTCTCCATTGTGACGTTTCTGAAGATAATCAGTAAACACAATGCGTTTGTCATACCAAATAACTGAGGTCGCTATCTTACCTGCAGAATAAACGACCTTGGCCTTCTTTGGAGTATTTTTACTGCTTGGATTGTCTCGTTGCCTCTGGTTCAAAGTTTTAAACGCAACACTGGAAACCAGCTGGATTTGTCTCAAACAATGTCAAACTTTGCCGTAATTAGGTGTCTAAAAAAATGGCAACCACCAAGCAGAAACCTTCATCATGCCAAGTTCACTGTGCAGAATATTCTCATATATATCATAGAATATGCTAATAGCATTGCCTATTTGATTTATCGTCAATCGACTGTCATCCATTACTATGTGGCGAACATAATATTTTCCTCGGTGGTGGCATTTGCAGAACGTCCAGATCTTGACTCATCTTCAAAAAAAACACGAAGTTTTTTGCATTCCAAAGACCTGAGGCCAACACCTTCCTTGCAAATGTAATAACCTTGGCCTTATTTAGAGCAGGTGAGAAGGGGAGTTTCCACTCTTTATCTCCGGCTCAAAATGACGAACCCAACACTTCTCCTGTGCTAGGAATCGTTTAAAGAAACTAGCTGGTTTTGCTTCAAACAATGTGAGATTTTCCGATACGCTTTTGATCAGGTGTCAGAAGACGTGTTACCAACGGGGCAGAAACTTTCGTCTTGCCAAATTCATTCTGTAGAATATTCTCAAATTTCACTGTTCATAAAGCAATCATGTCAGCTTTCATCTTGGGGGTGGGGCTAAACTCTCTTTTTTCCTGATGGCAATTGATAACTCCACGATGTCAAATTACGTTACCTGTTACTTCTGAAGTATTCTTTGAACAGTCAGATAGCAGTTCAACTGGAACGAAACAATAAGAAGAGCTGAAATTAATGCATGGAAGAATTCACACCTCTAGTGTCATTCCTTCATAGTCAGCCTATGAACATTTCAGCCCAGCACCCCCCAACCCCCGTATACGGATTGTTATTATAACAGTGTTCTAAAAGGAATATCGGATTGCTTTTAAAAACAGCAGACAAATTCTAACACTGAACTTGTCACGAACGATGACATCTAGGTGACGAATATAAGTTTTACTTGTACTTAGTTTTATTCACTTGCAATAGTCTCAAGTTTTCTTTATTTCGAAGAGCAAGAATTGACAATTATTATTAATCATTGACTGTTACTTCTCTTTCCTGTTCACACGGACTCGTAATAGACCTAAGTTTTCTCTATTTCTAAAATGAAGTACTGTCAGTTATTATTAACTAGTTTAAAAGCCTCTCTGTTGGGCGGCAATTAACCTAGATCCGACGGAGGGCCCTTGATTGGGCCTTCGGCTTGTTCAGGTGATTCAGGGTACCCAAGTCTTTGCATATGATCAGCATTGGCAGCAACTCCTGGCTGCCGTTTAATCTGGGTTCTCGTTTGCACAGGACATTTTTTAATCGCCGCAGCCTTGGATCTTTTGATTGCAATCTTATCCTTTGTTGGCACAGATTTCTATTTGGGAGGTATACTACTGCCGTATGCGGTATGCAACAATAAACTACAGAAGAATTTCAAAGTGATATCTGCATTGAAGTATTGCATTAATATTACCTGTTAAAAGCCCAACAAGAATTCTTCTGTCGCCACTTAATTTAAAGAAAATTGGAAATACGTAGGTCCTAACTTTCCGTACAAAACATTATTTTTATATCATGGTTTACTTTCGCTGGATCTCGCAATTAATTTCAATTATTCCCAAATATATTTCCAAGTTATAAAAATTGATATCGTCCCCAAAAAATTTCGTCGCAAAAAAATCACGTAAGAAAAATCGTCGAAAGCCAGTATGATAATAAAAAACTTGGGAATCTAAAATTTCAGGATTGCGATTCCGGATCCGAACCGAAATATTTTAAATTTGCACAGAGAGTCGGTCTGATCCCAAAATGTTATGATATCTTGGGCTAAGGCCTCTAAGAGTAAAGATAAAAAAGGGTGACACATTGACATTCGCATTTATTTATAAAGATGATTGACTGGTATCTTTTTAATTTTTTTTCTAGTATTCATCAAATTTATTGAAACAAAACAAGTACAGTTGACCACTGATAACAATTCCAGAACAACGTAACAATGAACAATTTTTTCTAACCTCTGCCAACCGCAATGATGGAGAAAGCAATACCTCGAATCATCGCCAGTGAGACACGCTGCAAGAGCCATTCCGTTTCGCGAGGCTCGTCTCTTAATCGAGACGGAATCGCGCCAATCCTCCGAAGGAACGCCATCGAACGAGGGCCAATAACCCCTGAAGTTTCCACTGCCACAGGAGTAAAAAAACAATCTATCAGCAAGAGAAGAATATTTAACTATTTTTTTTCATCTCTGTGTTTTAATTATGTTTCTCTTTCAATTTGTTACGTTATTAGTATATTTATATTATTAGTATTGTTGCATTATTAGTGTTGTTATATCATATCATTAGTAATGTAACATTGGTATTTGTTATATTATTAGTACAAAATCTAATAAAGTAAAAATATGAACGACAATTTTTCTTTGCCTACCATTTCTCTTCTATACTTCGGCTGCCCAACGTCCAGGTTTTTATTGGAAATAAAAAATGACGGTCGGATTTGAATTCGCATCTGTTTTCATTGCGAGCCCCACGTTTCCACAGCAGCTACTTTATTGATAAGGCTGGGGATACCAATCAATAAGTCATATGTAGACATATATCTACATTTTTTTATTTCAACGAGAGGCAGAGAGAGCTATTTCAAGAGACAAATTTGACGCAACAAGTATTCCCCATTTTCTTAGTTTAGCTTGGCTCTTTTGATTGCAATCTTATCCTTTGTTGGCAAAGATTTCTTTTTGGGAGGTATGCTAATGCTGTATACGGTATGCAACAATAAACTACAGAAGAATTTCAAAGTGATATCTGCATTGAAGTATTGCATTAATATTACCTGTTAAAAGCCCAACGAACTTTGTAGGATATAATGCGTAAGCATAAGACACTCGGTGATAATCAAACTCACCTCAGTATATATATATATATATATATATATATATATATATATGAAGAAAGCTGTGGTATATTTATGGGATAAAAGTGCTCAATATCAGAGATAGAGCGTATGTAAATATAAAAGTGAACATTGAAGCCAACACTTAGAGGCGACAGGCTGTTCCATGCTAGACGCCTAGCCTGAAACAGCCAGTCGCCTCTAAGTATATATATATATATATATATATATATATATATATATATATATATATATTGCTGTCTGCTTCTTTTTATTATATACTTGTAATCTACAACGAGTAGCTAATCACTCTTGAAGAAACTAACCCAAGCATATTTGTATTTCTTTTTTTCCCACAGAACCAAAATGTGGGTTTTACTGCTACTAATTTGAGTGGAAGCTAGCTACAGTTTCTGTGAAAAGTGCATAACACTAGTTGAACAAGGTCACTCTGCTATATATATATATATATATATATATATATATATATATATATATATATATATACACATGATGTGTGTGTGTGTGTGTGTATGCACCCGCAAGAAGTGATGTACTTTTATTTAATATACGTAGAAAAGCAAATTTGTGCCACATGTTACAACACAACACACACATATATATATATATATATATATATATATATATATATATATATATATATATATATATATATATATATTGGGATAGAATTTTTATTAATTTCTGAACACGGTCAGCATGTTGTGGTCGTATTCATAGTTGACATTATTGAAAGTTGGATTCTTTTTTATTAATAATGTTTCCATTATGCTTAAGAGTTTTTTGGCATGTAGGTGAGTCTAATATGGTTGGATTTCTCATAAGTATGTTGCAGACTGCGGTTGGTAGCTATTCGTACGTGCTTAATAACAGAAGAAGTCAACTCTCAATATATCAACTATGAAACAGCCACAGCATGCTGACCGTGTTCGAAATTTAATAAAAAATAACTCCACCCCTGTAGATGCATATACATATAAAAAATAGATATTCAACTAAAATTCTTGATCATGGCTAACAGGTTAGCCGAAAGCGCTCAGAGCCATAGTACATGTAAACAGTTTTTACACACTTTATATCCTGAAAATAAAATACAGCAGAAATACCTCCCACATATACCTCCCAGAAATACCCCGCACATAATCGTAAGACATTAGCTAACGATCATGCGTGAGGCGTTTCAGGAAGTTACATGTACGTGGTTGTGGCGGACATGAGACAGAACCTGGGACGAGCACAACTGGTCGCGACTTGCCTTGTCCCCGCGAAAAAAAGATCCCGTATTTGCTTAGCATGTAAAGCTACTGCAGTTGAAATGAGGGAGAGAAAAAGCACTTACCGCTCTGCCGTAATCCGTCCTCGGCCAGATAACGTAAAAGAATGAGGGGGGACTTGCATTGCATTTTTATGCAACAAAGATGCAATGCATTATGGGACATGGACGCAATGAATTATGGGATCACATGAAGACGCAAGGGATTATGGGTATATGGACAACTATAAAAGCAACTACTTTTTTCCCCATTGGGGCAGTTTTTCGAGTGACGTTCACAGTTGGTGGCAAGAACAGTCTGTTAGTGTGATTTTGAGACAGAACTCAAGAAGGAACGACTCAAGTTTGAAATACCAGTTGGGAGAGCTGGAATTTACTCGCTGGTTGCTGTTTTCTTTATTCGCCTCAGTGGTACTTTGACGAATGCAAGAAAAAATTTTAAAAAATGCATAATCGTAGTATCTTATCAGTCATCTTAAATGAAAATTTTATAAAAGAAGGATTGCTGACAATATATATATATATATATATATATATATATATATATATATATATATATGTGTGTGGGTGTATGTGTGTGTGTTTTAATTTTTGGCGTACGACTATAGTTTCGCTGGGTGGTGTTCCGAGTGCGTCAGGCCTCTAACAAAAAAAAAAAAAAATCAATCTTTGCTCTGTATAACCGCATTGAGCACTGTTACGTTTACACCTCATGTATGAATTTAACGATTATTTATTTGCTTGCCTGCGTATGTGCCCCAGCACACGCGTATACGCCATGCTGATATTTGGCCGTTTCATTTGTCCACTCTACAACTAAGCCACACTGATGAGCTGTGATACAGCGAAATATCCTGTCTTTGAATGACAATATATACATACACACACACACACACACACACACACACATATATATATATATATATATATATATATATATATAAGGCTCAAACACTAATGGTTATAATTTATTACATTGGAATCATAATCACGATCAAATTCATCAGACCTACAAATTCAAAAACAAATCGGAAAATATAACTCCGAGTATAAAAAACACACTTTTAGTGAGAGTGTATGTGTGGGAGTGGGAAACAAGTGTGAGAGGGAAATATATGAAAGCTCTAGAGAGAGGTGTAACAGAAGAAAGAAGAAGAGGAAGGCCTAAAGGTGAAGGTGAGGATAAAAATTTAACAGAGAGAAGTTTTAAAGAGAGAAGTTAAATAACGGTTCAAATGGGTGAGATAAAGTTAAATATGAATTATTTTTAGACGCATAATTCACTACCGATTCGCTGACCTGAAATTAAAAAACAGACACCGGAAATGTGTGGATACATTTGCTGTGACATTACGCACAATAAAAAAATGTTATGATCTAAACTTAAAATTCAACCAATTCATACTGATATATATATATATATATATATATATATATATATATATATATATATGATAGACAATCGGAAATTAGTATTTAGTCATGGCCGACACATTTTACCATTTGATTTTATCAAGGCAAGTGATGATAAACAAAAGTGAATTGTTGTGTAGTTACATAAAATTTTTAAAAAATTAAGTGTAAGTCTCTTTTTGGATATTATTAACTTCTTTCTTTTTTTAACTAAGAGTATGTTTTTTGGTTTTCCATATCGATAATGTGTTAAAGTTGAGAATGTCTATTTTATTCAATTTGTCAACATCTACAGATTCATTATGAGAACTTTAAGACATTGTAGACATGAGAAACAAATACACATACTTAGTAAAAGAAAAAAAAAAGCAAAGATGTTTCTACCACAATTAAGGATTGTGGTGATATTACTAACACTGTTTTCTTTAGTTTCTTGTATATAAATTGTATTCATTGTAAATACCCATTGAAGTATCATTTTAAATATTGTTATTTTTAGCCTCACACCCGACACACAGACTAATTGTATATACGGGAACTAATCAGGGCTACATAAAGACTTTGAAGTTATTATGGAGTCTATATTAAGAATTGTAGGTAAGAATGTGTTGTTTTGATTTAAGGAATACTGTAGTATTTTTGAGTCAGTAATTGTGGCTAGCTAATTTTAAGATAAGACAAATTGAAGACCAGCCTTCCTCTATCCCCACCTATTTGGTCCTTGTACCACACTTTTGTATTATTCAAAATAAATATTACTTTCTTCTATGGTATGACTGTATGAATGTAAGTACTGTTTGGTGGCAAGGTCTCATCAATTTACAGATGAAATGATTTGATGTAACCGTAAGTTTTATGCTAACAGTTTCTTTTTTCGCACTTCTCCTATGTGGAACACTCTTCCGGCTTCTTGCTTACTAGTTAACTTTGATCTTCAAAAGTTTAAATGCAATGTCAATTTTTATCTTCTGAATTCTTGTTATTTTGTTGTTTTCCCTCCTTAATAGGGCTTTTTCCTCATATTCTCTAACACTCAGAAAACCCTTGCATCTTAGTGGCTTTATCGCCTTACTTGGGGTGAAATGCTTTAAAAACAATCGATTTTACTACAAGTATGGAGTCCCGTTTGGCGGTATTCCTAGACAACTGTAACTTCCAGGATTATCCTTTAATCTTTAATTAAGAAACCCGCGTCTTCAGTGGGGGGCAGTATATTATTTATCTAGATAAGGACGAAAATAAAAGGACTGTCGACCAGCAGAAGAAAGACTGATCAGTTTTTATAATGAATCTAAAAATGAGAGAGAAAAAAAAAAGATTGTTAAAGAGTCCCCAATAAATACCTATCAATGTCTACAATCAAACTACTTCAGAAAAAATGACCTAAACGGTTGTGGAGTAAGGAAATGGTCGACTACTGTCAAGGAATTATGAGGAATTTCGAATAACTTTGATGCCATTTACATTCGAAGTCAACAACTATCGCAGCAGATTGTGACATATGATCGGCTTAATAGGATGTACGCATACATGTTCCGAGGACAAAAAAACCATCTCCCTTCTCCCCGTCAAACAGAGTCAATGCTAGCGTCGGTAACTCCCGATCCACGCTCTTTCGAGACAATGAAGTTGGTGAAGCCGGAATTATGGAATCTTTGATTCTGGGCTTACCTGATAACTTATAAGAGAGAACAGATACTGCACTTTGATCCCAACACGAAGCCCGAGTTAAGGTAATATATATTTACCCAATTCCCAACGGTAGTAGGATGTGATGCAAGGTCGATTTAATGTTGAGTTCCCAAACCCGTACAAACGGGCCAAAGGAAAAACAATTGCCCGCACTGCAAGCAGTCCACTTGACATCTTTAAGGTAATGAGGGCGATGCGGCTGAAGGATTGGAATCCCTGGGTCTATGCATTTCCCAGTGCAAAACTGTCTGAAAGCAGAAATATGGCACAAAGGAGATGATCTGGCACTACCCACTGATCCTACCTCGAAAATTAATCAGCATGAGCGAATGATAAATATGGCAAAAGATTCCAAATGGAACGGTGCTAAGTTCTTAATTCTGATTTTTGCTTTTAGAATAAACCCCAGGTGTATGTTTATCAGAGACGTGGAAAAAGGTTAGAGCTTTTCCTTCCTACTTTAGAGTTTAATGACGAAAGTGACATGTTGATGTGAAGGGTTGCTGCCTGCTCTTACATCGCCTTCTTTTAACCACGTTGAATAACCGAAAGTAAAAAGAGACTCAATGTAACATTGCGTGTGTAGACGTAAGGAAATTAAAGAAAAAATATTCTTCTTTTATGTGCCGTGGAGGCGATCATGTCTCTCCATATCTTCTTGTCATGTGTAGTTCTTAATAAGTTTTATCTTTGTATTACTTCTCCAGAACCCTGTTCAACCATCCATTTACTCAAATTCGTCAAGTTTTTTACGCGCTACCTCCCTCTGTCACTCTTTGCACCAAACTATCCTGGGAGTATCAGATTTCCGGGCCCACTTTCCTTTATTACGTGCTGCAGAAATTTCAACTGCTTCTTCCTAATGTTAACTGTAAGTTTCCTTGTTGTCCCAAATTTCTCCTGAACCTCGTTGCTCGCATGTTTGATCCAAGATATCCTCAACATCTTTCTGTAGGACCACATTATTATTGTTTCAAGTTTCCTCTTCAACTTTGATTGGACTATCCAGCATTCACTGCCATATAGAAGGACAGCTATCACGTAACAGTTCAGTAGTATTTTCTTTGTTTCTGTTGTTTCAAGACTCGTCTTCATCTTTGTGGAGATTCTCCAGCATTCACTGCCATATAGGAGGAGACAGATATCACGTAACAGTTCAAAATCCTGTTCTTTGTTTCTGTTACTTCAAGTCTCTTTATCTTTGAGGGGACTGTCCAGCATTCACTGCCATACAGGATGACAGATATCACGTGACAGTTCTATACCCTTTTTGTTTGTTCTTGTTAATTCAACTTTCTTCTTCTTTAAGGAAACCGTCCAACATCCACTGTCATATAGGAGAACAGATGCCACGTAACATTTCAAAATCGTTTTCTTTGTTTCTCTTATTTCAGTTCTCTTCGTCGTTGAGGAGACAGTCCAGCGTTCACTGCCGAACTGAATGACAGATATCACGTAGTAGTCCTATACTCATTTCTTTTTTCTGTTGCTTCAAATCTGTTCATTTTTGAGGAGACTGTCCATCATTCACTGGCATATAGAAGGCCATCTTTCACGTAGCAGTTCCATACTCATTGCTTTGTTTCTAACGAAAGTTCTATCTATGTTAATACTCTGCACAAAAGGAAAAAGAAGCAGAATTCATATTTATCGGTTCGTGAAGTGACAAATCAGCAAATACAAGATCAGTTTTCCCGGTCAGAACAAAAATAGATGTTCCTCTGTCCAGATTTTTTTCAACGAGCAGCAGATGGTTTGGAAACAAAAACGTCTGCGTTAAGGAAGTTTTCTCCCCCAATATAATCCTCTCCATCACTGACAAATCGTCCTGGGTATGGAGATAAACTACATCCGACAGAAAGACCGATTTTTGGGAGGTTTTAAGGAGCATAGAATCATTTCTTTATTGCTAGACTCACCCTAAACCAGAATGATGGCACCTGTTACGGTCCCAGAGTGACGCCAAAACGTTATGAAAGTATAAAAAACATTTCTGTAGTAAGAATATCAGCAATACATTATTGGCAAAGGAAGAGAAAAATTCAGCAATGCATTTTTGAAAAACATACACCAAAGCTAAAGAAAATTAAATTTCGGCATTAAATGACCCATAAGGTGTTGATATGTCGTTAAACAAATCAAATATACTCGGCAACATAAATATAGCCAATACGGACCCATTGCGTTGAGTTATTTATTTATTCTTACAAGAAACCATTTCGGTTGGTGAAAACACAGGCTTTGGCTTCTTTTTTAAAAATCATGTCACTGCTAGCAAGTCGATAATGTCACTAAGAATCAGGGGTTAGAGGGAGCGAAAGATAATAAGAATACTTAATGGGGAGGAGTGAAGAAAGAACAATAAAGAAACAGCTTTCAGGAAGACAGACGATGGGGACTGGCATTGCATCTAATTATTTTAAGATTGTAGTTGTCAGGGAAGCAAGAAATAGGAATGCACATGTGAGAATTTCGAGGAAAGAAACATTTCGTTGCATCTAGTGAGATCAAAATAAAACAGTGAGACCTAGTTGCCAATCTAATATCGCGCTTAAATTCGTGCAGTCGATGCGCTGGGGAAACAAGATCCTTAGAACAGTTGCCATGAAAATATTTGCAGAAAAGACAGAGGGAAGCCACGTCACGGCGGAGATAAAGTGACAAAGCCACAGTTCAGCCCATATATGACGCCTTGACAATGCAACACTGCAAAATAGAAAAGATTGTTATACACGACCAAAATCTCCTTTCATGATTGCTGTCAAACAAAATGAATATTCTCGAGTAACTTTCAGAAAGACGTGACCACGAACCCATAAAAAGTATACGGAAGATGTTGATATGCTGCATGAACTGAACAAAGCCAATACAAAGTTTTGCAGAGTAGAATGATGAAAACTACCGTGTGCATTTTGAAAGCTATTGTGAATAATACGAACAGCATGGTGTTCGCAAATGCGGCAAGAAACACGCAAATATCAGACATGCTATAAATTATGTTGTTATATTCACACTGTATTGTACGACTTTATTAAATCATATGTGAATTGGACTCTTTTTAATATCATATATATTGACAACTTATTCTGTATAATTGACAAGGTCTATCGATAAATAGTTAGATAGATAGATAATGAAAAGACTGACCTAGATAGATAGATAGATAGATAGATAGATAGATAGATAGATAGATAGATAACGAACAGACTGCCATAGATATATAGGTAGATAGATAAATTGTAGGTAGGTGCGTGGTTGACATTATATATATATATAGAGAGAGAGATAGATAGATAGATAGATAGATAGATAGATAAGGTATAAACTGATAGATAAAATCTTTCTCAAAAGAACAATTCTTTAATTTTATTTCGGATAAATGTTTATTTTTTATATCAAATTTAAAATTCTAAACTGAGTTTAAGAGACAGACGTAATACGGAGAGAGAAGGGGAGAGGAGAGGGAGAGAGCAGATTTGAGATAGATAGATAGATAGATAGATAGATAGAATTAATTCATTTTAATCCTATATTTTTATTAGCTCAAACGGTACTATAATGGATACTTCTTATTTGAAATAGACGCTTCATTTTTATTTATTCAACATTGTGTCTTGCGTCTAACGGTGTGTGCATTCAAGAAATCTTCGTAAGGGAAATGAGATTTATCGAATGCGCAGTACGACAAACGCAATACACTTTGTTTTATAAAGAAAAATGCAGCGTCTATTCCAAGTAACAAGTGCCCACTTTTCTAACGGTTGAAACAATTAATATATCAGATTAAAAATAAATCCATTGTCTTTAGAAATTGCTTGGTTTCCTTTTCAGATACGAAACTGAACAGATGTATTCTCTTGAGAAAGAATGATGGCGATGTGCTTTCAGTAAAAAGGGTAAATCGAGCTTTGATTACTATGAAGTCCTTCGTGGCTAAACGGTGAAGCACACCAGATGAAATGGTGGTTTCCTCTACAGTTTATCTTTGGTGTTACAAAAAGGTTTGTTTACTCAACTGCGCCCCACACATAATAATCACGTGGGTTGCAGTCTGGGGAGTTAGGTGGCCAGATATAAGGAGGGACATGGTTGCAGAAATTGTCTGAGAACCATTCTCCTGCTTGTGGGGCTTGGTGCAGAGTCCTTTTGGCAGACATAGCGTCTTCGAGAAGCCAACATCTTGACTAAGGGCATCACTACCTCCTCAAGGCACATGATGGAGGCTTCCATGTTGTGTCTGAGGCCTTGTAGGAAGGTATATGGAGGCATGACATCGCTTTCACTAGTGATCGCTCTAAACACCCTCGTAATCACCATTAGACTCATCCAACTCTTTTCGAATGATCTGCTCTATCCTCAGACAGCCAAACACTCTGAAATGCTTGTATTGGAATTTTCCCTGCGAATGCCAAGCAATACAGCATGCCATTTCCAATGCATCTAAGAGTTTCTGGCGGAGTGAAATGCATCGTGTTGATCTATTTCTCACAGACGATGCCCAACTGATCGTACCATACTGTGATGTCGATAAAATCAGGAGCAAACAACGCGCATGCGCCAAATTAAAAATATATAAAACGGCGACAATTTACCCATCGCATCCTATATTTATATTCTTCAAACTGTTGTCCCTATCTTTACTGTCACATTTAATGTTTCGACTGTTGTACACTCCTGCTTTTTTCAGGTGATATTTGTTGGTATTTCGAACACTTTATTTAGTCCACGAGCTTTTAGTTATCTACTCGAACCGACTCATGTATTTTATTATTTAGCGACTAGTAATATAAAGGAGAAACATGCCGACCCCTTAACATAGCACTTTAGAAACAGCTTAACACGTGCGGAAATAGGTAAATCTGGTATGGCTAACCACATATGGAAATAAAAGGGAGATCACCGCCCTCTGTGAAATAACAAACAGAGAAAATCACAGGGAAATATGAAAACTTAAAGAATCAGCTTATATGATAGGATACAAAAATCTCCTAATCCGACCGGGCATAGAAATGAATATGGGAGCCATTAATACAGAGAGCAAGATAAAAATAAAGATAATAAATAAAGTAAAAAATTATAGGAAAATTATTTTAATATGAGCTCTGATAACAAATGAAACTGAGACATTAGATTAGAATCCCCAAAATACAACCACTTTTTTCAACAACTTGGCCCAATGGATTAACGAGTTGGTTGATTGATCGGAAACAGTGACTTGACCAAAAGCATTGTGAGTTCAATCCCTGGCCTCAGCGGAGAAAACAAAACCATGGACAGTTATCAAACCGAATTAAATAAAACTGAGATATCACTACGTGAAATTAGAACAATCTACCCCCGTGTGCGAAATAAAGAAGTCGATCCGAAATTCCTACAAATGTTGCCTGAAGAAGGCCTGAGCGTTCAACGAACGAAACGTCGTGAATGTGACAGTAAATATGAGGGAAACAGTCCGAACAGTGTAAATAGTGTAACTAGACGAGATTTGATTGAGATAAAGATGAAAACACTGCGATAAATATTAACAGTCGGGGATAGATGGTTGGCGATTTGTTGACCACCGGTGACAGGTTCATACATACATAGTGATTGCTGAATCTTACTCAGATGAGAGCCACTTCTTCACCCAGCAATACTTGTAATGGCTTCCGTTTCGTTCAGGCGTCCATAGCCTGTAAGATAACACTTAGAACCAGCATTCCATTTCATAGGTCTCATGCATATATGACAGATAAACTCTGTATCCATCCTGTGCCTTCTCGGTCCAAACGATGATCTGCAAATTTCTCGGCAGGATGATGAGGCAGGTTGGCATAGTTTTGGTTTGCTTCTAGTTGTTATGTTGACCTTTCCGATGGTTTATATAACCCGCCCTCGACAACCGTATGCGCCCCCCACACACACCACATTTGCAAGACTGCATATTAATTGGATAAACAGAATGAGTGCCTCTTCGAAGATCATGCTAGTTCTGAACATTTTATCAGCCTCCGTAAAGATCACAGAACCGTTCCAATACAACCTTATAAAATCGCGCGAAGTAATAAGTATAAAAAAACGGCACGAATGTTATTGAGAGACTAGTTATATATATATATATATAATGCGTGGATGACTTGTGACATCTGGCTAATGCAGCCATCGACGGCTTCTTAACAGTTTCGTTTACCCAAGTTTGCAGGAAAGGCTTCGGCTAATATGTGATATTGTTTTCAGTCACTTTCTAACAGGGTCCAACGTTTGGATCGCCTTTCCAGGTCGATATTATCAGAAGTCGACTCCTTTAAAAATTGGCCATGGGGTGATTCAAACTCGGGTTTTATTGTTCGGGGCGATAAATTTTTTAACCATATTTGTGTTTATCCTTCTCTTTCCTTTTCTCTCTCTCTCTCTCTCTCTCTCTCTCTCTCTCTCTCTCTCTCTCTCTCTATATATATATATATATATATATATATATATATATATATATATATATATATATCGGGTGTAAGAGCAAAATTGTTTAAATCGTGTTACAGCATATTTCTTCATCTCACAAAATGTTTAATATCTAAATCTAAATAACCACTAAGCAAATTGAGTTTTTTTTCCCCTGGTATTCAGATGAGGACGTTAACCATCTATTTGTCGTAAGAATCACTGAAAAACCCTTTGAGCTATTTAGCTAGAAAGAAAGCAGATTAAAATCATTTTGTGCCAGCCCCACTATGCCTTCCCAACTGAGCAATGGTGAGAGGAAAAAGATCACTCAGGCCTTTAGTAATTGAATCAGCCTTCAGACTCTGGCTTCCATCTTCAAAGTCCATTGAAGAACCATCAAAAGAACGGTGAATAAGTTTAAAAAAGAGAGAACAGTAGAGAGGAAAACTGGATCAGGAGGTCACAACAGGAAGAGGGATCATCATTTCAACTTAGAACTAAAGCGGTCAAAGACCAACTCAATCCATAAGACTTTTGGCACGTCAGTTTCAGCTATGACAGTCCAAAGAGCAATGCGAAAAACTTGGTAATGAAATCGTACGTGAAACCTGAGAGGCATCTTGTTACTCCAGGACGGAAAGTTAGAAGGTTAGAGAGGGTGAAGATCATCTTGTATATGTTGGAAAATGATCCTGAAATAATGTGTGTGTGTGTGCACGCGCGTGTTTGTGTGTTTGTGTTTGTATGTTTGTTTGTGTGTGTGTGTGGGGGGGTGAACTTTATTTTAATACTTCATGAGCTTCTGATCCTTAGCTATGATTAATTAATGATGAACATGTCATTTTCGTTTGGCTAACAGCGAAATGTTTTTATTATCATGTCTCTTATGACTTTGGTTACCTGACCCTAGCAAAGAGGGTCGCCAGGGAAAGACTTTTTTTTACAACCCGGTCATTTTCGACAATACGTCTATGTATGCGTGCAAAGGTTTCACACAACCCATAGAATTAAATAAAGAAACGTTGAGTTAGGTGTTTTGAAAGGTTATGTTTTGAAAAATAAAAAAATATTTATGTAGTTTCACACTTTTGTTACAGATTTACTGATGTAATGCTTTAGAAATGTAAAAAGTTTATACTATTCTTTTAGCAATCCAAAGGCAAGATAGTTGGTATTAATGACAACGGTAAAAACCTATAATTCATATCTGATTTTATCAATCTATAATTAATACCGGGGGGGGGGGTTATAAACTTAATATTAATACGGAATTATTATCAAGTTAATGTTTAAATATCAAGTTAATGGTAAGATTGTTAAAATTTTTATTAAG
>CAHIKZ030004103.1:335000-467500 GCA_903632075.3 Acanthosepion pharaonis | reverse complement strand
GCTAATTGCATTAGATTTTTAATTGCGGGCTAATTTCATTAGATTTTTATCACGCCCAGGCACCATTATCTCGACTGTCGATTAGTTGGCCTATGGCCATTATCTGCGAAGGACGTTACTCCAAGTAAGCGCATGAAAATTGTAACGCTGCACAAACACACTGGCGAGCCTTACCAGTGAGCAAATCAAAGTACTATAGACTGGCTTGGAAATTCTTCTGATTTAAATCCAATGCAGAATTGTCGTTCTGCAAGGAACGACTTTCGTGGAATGGACATATGAAGTACTAACATGTGCACTGGGACATGTTTCATTAAAAAAAATACGAGAAAAAAATAAGTAATAACGTAATTATTCGTTTTGTTCCAATTAATTTGCACAAGGGTGAGATGGGTGAACCCTTGGGACAACCAGGTGCTGTAAGCTTGTATGTGCGTTCGCGTAATGGATAATGGCTCGGAATGGTTAATCGGAGAGCCGAGTTCCAATATCCATTTGATTTCGTTATATTCACATACGGGCAAATACCATTGGAATAGGTATCAATCAGCCGCTTCTCATCAAGCTATGGATTAATTAGTGAAACGTGTATCACAAAGTCATTATTATCTAAAAAAAATCTTCTTACAATCTAAAAATATTTTCTGACCTTAAATAAACTGCAAGGGGTTGATAATCTGTAAAAAAAAAACGAATCAATAAATCTATGAAATATTTTAGATTGTTAGAATGTTTTCGTGGAGGTGGTCGTGAATAATGATTTTGTGATACAAGGCCTACTAATTAACTCACAGCTAGGGTGATAATTATTTTTAAAAAATTATTTAGTGCTTTTTTTTCGAATAATTTTCATCTGTTCGATTATTCTGTTTGGGGAAACATGCCATGACAACTGCTACTATAGAATAAATTAATAAAGATTCATGGATTTGTTTTTCACGGTTTATCAACTTTTTTCAAGTTATTTAAACCCAAATATATTTTACATTAATGGGGGGTGGAGATAATAACGTTTTACTGAATCACGTCTTAATATTAACCCATAGCTGGGGGTAGAAGAGGTGAATTCATAACTTTCCAACGGTGTAATTTGTTCAGTTCTAAAATGCCATTCAAATTATAATTCATTCGATTCTAAAAAATAATTCGAATCGTAATTTATTCAATTCGAAAAGTGCATTCAAATTATAATTCATTGAATTTTAAAATGTAATTCAAATTCAAATTAATTCGATTCAGTTCACTCGAAATATCATTCATTGCAAAATTTCAGCCCTGTAATGTGCTATTTTTTCTTATTATTTAAAAAAAAACAATTGAAAAGGTATGGAGATATACTTGAACCCCCACTGAGTCAGGTTGGGACACAAGGTCAGTTTTTAACGTGGGGACCCGAGAATTTTCACTCAGGCCGCTTGTCTATGCTGGTCTTAGCTGATCATAGATCGTCCAAGCTGGTCAGAGCTGGTCTAAGCTAGTCGTAGCCGTAATACCACCAGCACAGGGATGGGCCCTGTGCCAGGTAAGTATGAAAATTGAAAAGGTATGACTGCAAAACGAACATTTAGATGTGCCTCTCAGGATCAGTATACTGTTGAAGAAAACAAAACCGTTGCAATTGTTGTTTATTATTTAGTTTATTTTGTTTTACGGCATATCAACACCTCAATGGGTTATTTAATGCTGACAAAAAATTTTTTATTGCTGGTAATATTTCGGAACGGTTCGGCAATGTTGGTGAACCGAAGTTGTCTTTGATAACCGAAGCATTTTCATCTCGAATTTTCTGGTAGAAAACCGATATGTTCGACATGTGAGACGTTCGGGAACCTTAGTTGAGTTGTATTTCTATTGAGAAAACTATGACTGACATGGTGTATATATGAAGATTACCGAACAAAAGTTCGTGGAATCCAAGAGAACGCAATGTTTTAATAAAAGAGAACCGTAACAAAGAATCTTCTGAAGAATCAATATATAATATCATCAACACTTCTTAGAAATTCCGACCATAAAATTACGCGACTTCTGTTACTTATAATGATATTTTTTTTATGTTACCCTTTATCCACATAATCTTAATTCTTCAGTCTACAAGAGGAAATTGTTCCACAAAATAAGTTTACGTTGTACATGTATTGCTAATTATGTGTTCTTAAACCAGTAAATAGAATTGTAATACTATTAAGATAAACCTTTATCGTAGCAAGAGAAACAGTTGAGTTTCCATTGATATAACGTAATCGACATTTTCCGAGTTGACAGAAATTGCGTTGTCGTTGTAGCATAAACCTGGAGACTGCCCGAAGGAATGCCGCCTGTAACAGCAAAATTGCCCAAATCGTGTAACAGCAAAACTATCCAATTGTTAGATTTAGCTTGGAACCGATGTATCTTAGAAATGGTTAAAGATATCGTACTTAAATTCTCCGGGGTTTTTATAACGCTACTGGACTCTTCTTTGAGTAATAAGACTGTATAATTACACTCCAAGCTTAACAAAAGAATCGTGATGAAATCGATCATAAAGGAAAATGACATGATCATCATTAATTAATCATAACTAAGGATCGGATGCTCATGAAAGATTGAAATAAAGTTCATATATATATATATATATATATATATATATATATATATATATATATATATATATATATGAACTTTATTTCAATCTTTCATATATATATATATATATATATATATATATACACACGTATGTATGTATTATTTTAGGAATTTTCCGACTTATTCAAGATGATCTTCGCCCTTTCTAACCTTCTAACTTTTTGTCCTCTAATGCCCCACAAGTGCCAAGTACGATTTCATTATCAAGTTTGTTTTTTTTTTGTTTTGTTTTGTTTTTTCACAGCTATTTGGACTGTCATAGCTGAAACTACTCTCTCACGTGCAAAACGTCTTATTCTTTTCTAATTGATCTCTTTAGTTGAAATGATGATCCCTCTTCCTGTTGTGACCTCCCGATCCAGTCTTCCTCTCTACTGTTCCCTCTTTTTTAAACTTATTCACCGTTCTCTTGATGGCTCTTGAATAGACTTTGAAAATGGAAACCAGAGAATTTACTTTACTGAAGGCCTGAATGATCCTTTTCCTCTCATCATTGCTCAGCTAAGAAGACAGTGGGACTGACACAAAACGATTTTACCGTGATTGTTACAACAAATGGCATCAAGATGGTTAAACGTCATAAATGAAAACCTGGAAGAAAGAAACCCAATTCGTTTATTTTTTTTTATTTTAGATGTTAAATATTTTTGAGATGGACAATTATGCTGTTACACAATTTGGACATTTTTGCTGTTACACGATTTGGACAATTTTCCTGTTACACGATTTGGACAATTTTGCTGTTACACAGAGTATATGGCTACAGCATCACCACATTAACTGTTGGCGCTGTTTTCATTGAGTAAGCTTGACGGTTTGAGTTTTCTAGTCTCATACACAAACAGTTTTGAGTTCTGAGATGTTTTTTTTCCTTCTCTTCGGCTGGTTGACAAACTAATTTATAGAGAATAGGCTGCACTGCTATTTACACCGAGCCGATGGCGAGAAAAAGAAGTGGATTAATACCTTTCCAAAATTGTTCATATATTTCTAGAAGTATTAACACTTTACTAGATGAATTTACACCTTTCTAGAAAAGTTCATAGCTTTCTAGAAGTATTCATACCTTTCCAAATGTATTCACACTTTCTAGAAGTATTCATACCTTTCCAAATATATTCACACTTTCTAGAATGTTCATACCTTTCTAAAAGTATTCGTAACTTTCTAGAAGTATTCATACCTTTCTAAAAGTATTCACACATTGTAAGAAGTATTCATACCTTTCTGAAAGTATTCATACCAATTCTAGAGTTGTCCAAACCTTTCTAGAAGTGAGTATAACTTTCCGATAGTATTAATAACTTTAAAGAACTATCCGTGCCATTTTTAAAATGCTCAAATCTTTCTAAAAGTATTCATGCCTTTCTATAAGGATTTACATCTTCTAGAAGTGTCCACGCTTTTCTAAAAGTAAACTTCATTACTAGAAGTATTCATACATTTCTAATAGTATTCATACTGAGTCTAGGAGTATACACATCTTTCTAGAAGTCTTTTTAACTTTCTAGAAAACTTTATAACTTTCTAGAAATATTCATGCCTATTTTAAAGTATTCAAACTTTTCTAAAATTATTCATAGCTTCCTATGAGGATTTACACCTTCTAGAAATGTTCAGATTTTCTAAAAGTGTTTACATCTTCTAGAAATATGCAAACGAAAGTGAGCGCAACAGACTCGGATTGAACACGACACATTAATTTTACTATCTTCTTCGATAATCGCTACGCTACGCACACACACGCAAATTGTATTTACGTTGATGAAAAAATTTCCAATAGTTTATTGATAGAGTTTTTTTTTTTTACTTTTATAAATTCTTAGAAACATTATTCAGCCATTAAATTATTTTCCTTGTTCTGTCTGAGATCATATGCTTGCTTTTCAGTTACGTTGTATGTTCTGTAATAGAAAAAAAGATTCAGTTTATGTTTTCCCCATTTGCTGGAGGAATATTTCGATATATTTGCCTAATTGGAACCGCTGACTAGACAGGCAATGTTTCCATCGAGCGATGCACAAGATAGTCTGAAGGTGAAAGGTCTGCAGAGTTTGGTGCAAATGGAAGAACTTTCCCGCCCAACTTATTTGTGACATCGTATTTGCCGTACGAGAACAAGCGTTTCAATAAAGCAAAATTACTGTTCGATTTTCTTACACTGAGATATTTTTTTTCTCTTCCAATACGTTATTCCTGTGATTCAATTACTCTTCAGAACATTGCACAGTTCCACTTTGTCCAAATTCAAGTAATTCATATGAAAGAATATTGGCAAGTATGACAAGATGGAAAATGCTTATTAGTAACGCGTTTCGATCAGAGAACGAACTCCTTCATAATAATAACGGTTTTATTGACGGTAATCTTCTAAACGCAGCTTAGATATGGCAAAAGACCGAAAATATAGAGCGCCCAGTGAGGATGAAGCTCACTACCCATTCGTAATGTTTACTGTAAGACAAGCTTTCTCAGTGTCTGATGATTTTCTAAACGTGGCTTAGATGTAGCACAAGGTCGAAGGTATGGAGCACTCAGTGAGAATCGTACTCAGTCGTAATTGACAAGCTTGCTAACCATTACACCACGCCAAAGTGTCTACAGTTTTACTGACGGAATCTCTTTGATAAACTTAAAGTCGATAAAGTGTGGAGGGAGAAATACAACAAATGGTATTTGTAGTTTACATCGAAACGTTTAAAGATACAGTGTCGCTCAGCTTTATATTAAAGTTCTTATTTCATTTCCCTTGCGTCCTTCTGGAGAGGATTTTAGGAATCTCTTTCGTATAGAAAAAAAAACCGTCAGAATTTACCTTTCGCTCTGACGTGTGACGATAGCCCAGGGATAGGATCTCTGACTGATGTGAAATCGCTCGGGTTTCGATCCCGGATTGAGCAAGCGGACGTCTAACCACAATAAAGAGCTGTGATATAGCGAAACAGTATGTCTGTGGGTGACAATATATATATATATATATATATATATATATATATATATATATTATATATAAAAGTTGAACTCCCTATTTTATCTCTGGTGTACTCTCCCGTCTAACTATAATTTTTACAAGACGGGGAGTCCATCCCGCATAAAAAAAGAGTTACTTTTGAATCACCTTGTATATACAGTAGATTGAGTATTGAAGAATAGGAGAGCCGAGTTCGAATCCCAGTTCAGTTTATTATCTTCACTTACGTCCTAATACCCTTGAGAAAGATGAATCCACCTCCCCCCAGGTATGGGTAAATAGCAGGACAGATTTGGCCCTATAATCTTGGGTGGCAACCGGTCTAAAAGATGGACAACTCTGAATTCAAAACCTGCGGAGTGCCATTTGAGAACCTTTCGGCATACTGCGCACCAGGTCTCCGTATTCCCGTCTTCCAAAAAGTGTGGTTGGTTCTGCCCAAAGCATTTACTGGGCAGGTTGTTTGGTTGCCGGTTCTAAAAACTGAACTGCAGACCATCATAGAATTCAGTTCATAGAATTCAGTAGTATATATATATATATATATATATATGAAAGAAAAATACAGAAAAAACAAAATTCTGAATATGCATTATTAATGTTAATAATGCATATTCAGAATTTTGTTCTTTCTGTATTTTTCTTTCATACTGTCGGATTTATATCCATATATTTGCTTACATATATATATATATATGATAAGCAAATATAAATGGATATAAATCCGACAGAATGAAGAAAATATCTGGAAAAACAAAACAAAAATCCTTAAAATGCGATTATGTTGTTTTGATATGAATGAAATGTCGACGTCTGACGTTTCGGTTTAATAACCTTCTTCAGGACAATATTCATTAAAAATACAATTAACATAATCAATATAACACGACGAAAACGATGGACATAAAAACAAGTCTTATCCAAAACAGATGAATGAAAATGTGTGTGTGTGTGTGTGTGTGTGTGTGTGTGTGTGTGTGTGTGTGTGTGTGTGTGTGTGTGTGTGTGTGTGTGTGTGAACCAATTACTTATAAAAAGACAGTATGTATGGAGAGGGAATATACATATAATTATATACATATGCCTTCACACACGCACTCATATATACATACACACACACAGATATATATATTTTAAATATATACATATATATATATATATATATATATATATATATATATATATATATATATATATACATATAACTACACATACAAAACTTCCTATGTTGTGTAGGGTTCGTGTGTATGCTTGTGAGTAGACTATTTCTTTTTTTTGCCAGTATGTGTGTATATATATTCTTTCTCCAAAGATACCTGACTATGTGTGTGTGTATGTGTGTGTGTATGCGCATGTGAGTGGCCCGACTACTCTGGTCATTATGTATGTGTGTTGCGTGTTTTTGTGTGTGGGGTTATGATCTCTTGAGTGCTGGTTTAAATTTGTTTATGAAGATTTTTTTTCTTGTAGTTGTAGGTAAGAATAATTATCTTTTTCGATATACTGGCATAATTTTGAATTGACCCTGATTACATTTATAGATGTGTTGTGATACAAAGTGTTTTCTGTTGTCTGGTAATTTGATGTTCCTTTTGTGAAGGGAAACTCTTGTTTAGCTTTTGCCTGATAGCTATATATGAATTCTTGCATTCTGTGCATTTGAGTGGATAAATCTCATTTTTGGAGTTGCAGTTTAAATATTTATTCATTACGAATGTCGCTTTTTTGACACCCTTGGTGAAATTTCGACGGGGTTAATATGTGTTTCAGGTTTTTAGATTGGCGTTTGCTTTCAATAATTTTGGTTGTGTTTCGTATATTTTTCATTATGTCATACTTGTTAAGTAGTTCGAAATTTTTTGCAATTTCTGTAGATTTTTCTGGATTGTTCATGTATGTTAAGACATATGCTAGAGTTTGTTCGACGTTATGTTTCTTTGGATTTCGTAGTTGGTCTAAAGGAATTTTTTGGCGAGTTCAAAACATTTGTTTATTAGTGTTGTACAGTAGCGTCTTGTTTTTAGAGTTCTATGTAGTTATTCTAGTCGGGTTTTTTGGTGGTGTTTCCCAGTCACCACAGTACAAAACCTACAAGCTACAGAATAGGGGATAAATTTCAGGTAGCTTTTGGGGTGATGGCCCTTGAAATGAAGATATTGTTAAATCTGTGTATGACAATACAGTGTAACCCGGATATAAGAGAGTTGTCGAGACCGGAGAAGTCTCTTATATCCGGGTTTCTCTTATATCCGTGTTTGGTCTATTTTGTTTAGGTAAGTATGGGCTCTAATTTGGAACCAGAGAAAATCTCTCTTATATCCGGGTTTCTCTTATATCCGGGTCCCTTTTATACAGGTTACACTATATATATATATATATATATATATATATATATATATATATATAATTATTTATTCGAAAATTATAACATAAATATGTTATAAAATCACTACAAAAATAGCCATTTTGTTTCAACACTTGAATGTAGAACAAAGGTTCAAATCAATCAAACACCCCTCGCTAGGGGAAATGCTGGAATGACCAATCAAAATACAAGTATATGAGAATTCAAAAAACTTGACAACGAACTAAGGTTATAATAATTGTTTAATGCTTTAATGGTAGGGTTAGACTAAAATAGAATTTATTCTAACTAATAAATATTAAATTATACGATAAAATTTGAAATTAAAAATTACCTATTTTAAAATTTAAAATTAATCTACATTAAGTTTAAAATTATAAAATTACAAAAGAAAAAATAGATATGTTATTCTATTTATTTTGTTTTTATTGAAATTAAAGTTGGAATAAACGTTAAGATGAAATGTTGTTCTGAGCTTCATGACAACATAGATACATTTGAATCATAAACAGAGGCAGGGGAGGATGACATCTTGCAAAAGACAATACATACACATCCTGATTATAATACATAAATACGCAGACGTATTTAGATATATACACACAGAAAAAAGCAACGAGACAGGAAGTATCCCCGCGACCCTTAAAAAAAACAAAAACAAAAAAAAAAAACAACATACATATTGAACAATTTTACTGTTACGCGATTTGGACAAATTTGTGCTGTTGCACTCGCTATATATATATATATATATATATATATATATATATATATATATATATATATATATAATGGGGTGTAAGTGGTTGGTTGGGTGTGGGTATCTGTCTGTGTATTTGAATGTGCAGAAATATATTTGCAGAGGAAGAATTTGGTGACTAACTGTAAAAACCTCGTCTCTCTCTCTCTCTCTCTCTCTCTCTCTCTCTCTTTCTGCCTCTCTCTCTGTCTCTCTCTGTCTCTCTCTCTCTGTATGTCTCTCTCCTCAAATCCCTTCTTCTCCCTCTCTTTCTGCCTCTCTCTCTCTTTCCACATCTCTCTCTGTCTCTCTCCCCAAATCCCTTTTTCTCTCCCTCTCTCTTTCTGCCACTCTCTCTCTTTCTGCCTATCTCTCTCTCTCTGTCTGTCTCTCTCCCCAAATCCTTTCTTCTCTCTCTCTCTTTCTGCCTCTCTTTCTCTCTCTCTGTCTCTCTTCCCAAATCCCTTCTCTCTCTCTCTTTCCGCCTCTCTCTCTCTTTCTGCCTCTCTCTCTCTCTCTGTCTATCCTTCTCCCTCTCTGTGAATGCTCTTTGTGCATATATAATCCTATGTTTGAGTAAATCTGCAAGAAGTCTGTACCGCTTACCTGGCTAAAAATATTTATATATACATGATGAGAGAAGCGATTTTAGCATAGGTGTGAGATTCTTTTGTCACTTTCTACAACCAATATTTATGGCTCTAAAAACATTCTTTGGCACCATTAATATGGGATAAACACATTGCGGACATATTAATATCTTTGTTGATATTTTGAAAACGCTATTATATTCTCTACAGAACTGATAAGTTAATACAACTTCTTTTTGGAGCTTCTTTCATTTTCGTATTTCTTTTTTTACGACATTCCAGTTTCAAAGCTGCCATTTCTTTCGGGACAATCGTCTTTCCATTCCTTTTTTTGACATTTTTTTTTATTTCGCTTCAGAAATCAACACTCGGTCCTCCTTTATTTAGACACGCAACAAAAAAAAATCAAGAGTTATTATTTATTCGGCCTTCATTAGTCCTGACACAAGAATCCAGTTTGTATCGAGCTCTTTTCTTCATTATTTTGCCCAAAGCGAGGCCAAAAAAGAAAGGGCCACTAAGATGCAAAGGATGAAGAGTGGAAGAAACAGAGAGGGCAGTAAATGGACAGATGATGATTGTCATTACATTTATTTTACGAAGATCGTAGTTGACAGGAAGGCAGGAAGCCATAAGATTGCAACAAGTCTGAGAGAGAATATATTATCTTCGAACTTATGATTTTCGTGAGACTATGAGACCTAACCACCAATCAAGCACTGCGCTTGAATTAGTGACGTTGACATACCAAAGAGAAAAGCTCATCAGTACAATTACCGTAAAAGTATTCATAGAAAACGCACGGAAAAGCTAGGATACGGCGCTTAGAAAGTGACACCGTTGCAGATTATTCTGTAGATTTTGCTGATTGATTCGTTTTTTTATGGTTTATCCCCCCATTGCATGTTATTTAAAGCCAGAAAATATTTTTAGATTGTAAGAATATATATATATATATATATATATATATATATATGTGTGTGTGTGTGTGTGTGTGGTTGGGAGATATAATAATTGTTCAGGAATACAGTTATTACTAATTAACTCATAATTAGGTGGAGAATAGATAGAATCCTAGTCTTACTAAGGGTATCTACGCGCAAGTGAAAAAAAAAAAACGAACGCCATGGCTATTGGAACTCGGCTCTCCGATGAATAATTCCGAGCCATTATCCATTACACCACCCACACATCCAAGCTTACAGCACCTAGTATTTCCAAGCTTACCATTTAGGTAATGACCAATCTCGACGTTGCTTAACTTTGATGACCGTATGAGATCCGGAGTTTCAACGCGGCTGTAAACCTTTGGATATTCGTCAAAGGCCTCCGGATACATATCAGAAGCACTAGACTAGATGTGCCATCAATATGAGGATGTGTAAGAAAAATAACAGCTGACCCCAGACTGCAATTATTGTAACCGGGAAAACATCGTCTTGGGAGTTTGTTCCACGAAGTTCTTAGCTTTGTGTGTTCGTGCTAGGTTTCATTTTGTTTTTTTCTGTACATAATTCCCATTTCATTCAACAAAGTTCCTTCGCTAACCTTGACTCCTGTTTCATCCATTTTTTCTTGTTTTACATATTCTGTAATCAAGGCGTGTTACTTTGAGTTTTCTATCCTGACGCTTTCAGGTCTTCCGTAGTCTTCCAATATGTTTTCCTCTTTAACCTACCTTATTTCTTTTATATTGGCACCAAACCTCACACCCAGCTTACTGGGAGCCAACAGCCTCTTTTGTCATCATTGGGGATTTCCTTCTGGGGACAACTTTGTTATGTAATTCATGGTTTCAACAACACAGTTCATTTGTTGGAGGCATTTTTTTTTTAGTTCCTTCGGTCAAACAAATTGTTGATAATTGCAAGTAATCTTTTTTATCTTTAGGCCGATTTGCATATCTAGCTTCTTCTGGTATATATCTAAGGAATTATGAAAGCATTCCATATTTTTTTCCTACCATTGGGGTATAATATTTCCCTCTACAAGACATGGAAAAATATACAGTTAAGCAAAGTATACCCTTGTGCAAATTAATTGAAACAACCGCTTTAGTTTCCTTTCTTTCACCATACGGTCAGTTTTAGACCCACTGGAGTAACAGGGTGTAATCGATTCCTATTTTTTCCTCGGATTAAGTCATTTGCAGTGGTGTGCAGTAATTTGATCTATTTTCGGGGTGTATGATGAAATTTGTTTGGTTTTGAAAAATATTGCGTCATCCGTGAATGCATTAGATTTTCATCACGCCCAGACACTATTGTCTCGACTGTTGATTAGTTGTCCTATGGCTATTGTCTGCGATGGACGTTGCTACAAGAATGCCTACGAAAATTGTAACGCTGAACGAACATACTGGCAAGCCTTGTCAGTGAGCAAATCAAAGTAATATCGACTGGCTTGGTAATTCTCCTGATTTAAATCCAATCTAGAATCTGTGATCAATCTACAAGGAAAGACTTCGAGGAATGGACATACCAAGTACTAACATGGGCACTGGGTCATGTTTCATTGGAAAAATACGAAAAAAAAAGTAAATAATAACAGAATTATTCGCTTTGTTTCAATTAATTTGCACCAGGGTGTAAATGTAATCATAATAACCAACAATAAGTAATTAAGTGATCAATAATAAATAATGAGTAAAAGTCAACAAACAACACTATAAAATAGCAACAGTTAACTGCATTACGGTGCGTAATTATTTCTATTCCGTTGTATCCTTAAAGAGGTTACAAACAGACAAAGGTGGCACTCGAGTGAAGGAACAGCAACACGCGCGTAGATGAAAGAATGAGAATACACTACTGAAAAACAGGGAATCGGGTGGCAGGCTAGTGACTCCCGAAACAAGGTTTTCTACCAACCGCCCTACACGGTCAAATGTGGCACAAGGACGAATTTAATGTGCGGTATCCGAGCCCGTAGGCTCAGCAAAAAATTTCCCGTATAAAATGGGATCGGGTAGCTGTTTCCCGAGATGAAACTCTACCCTTCAACATAACCTCGTCTGGGTATCCTCTCTACGCGAAGGCAGAGATTTTGACCATAACAGCTGGAGACGAATCTCTTACTCTAGATTAATTCCCGAAGCAAGGTTATTTACCTTCTTCTCCATCCCCTCGAGGCAGGATATGGCACAAGGCTGTTTTTTTTATAATGCTGGACAAAACCGAGCCCGGAGGCTTGGGCAAAAATTCCCCGTAGACCCTGTAAAAACGGAGTCGGGTTGCCCACGTCTAGTATTCTCTCTGCCTGAAGGCAGAGAGTTCGACCTGCACAGCTGGAGACGAATCTCCAACTGCCGAACAAAACCTTACCTCTCCGCGACGCAGGATGTAGCGCAAAGCCGTTTTTAATGCGGGGTAAACCCAGCCCGTAGACTCGGGCAATAATTCACCGTAGACCCCGTAAAAACAGGTCAGGTAGCTGTCTACAACCTCAGATGACATAGCCTCATCTGTAAAGATATTTTAGCAAATATTACTTTTTTTACAACCATATTAAAATAAATGTCATGTAGTAATAATATTATGCCTTTTAAGGTATACAAAGTAATTTCGTCCATCAGTGATTAGGTAAACTCTACGACGCCTACGCATCTCTTTAAATTAAGATCACTTTTCTTGGAAAAGGGTCTAGCCTTATTTAGGCAATCATGTGACTCAAGCGGTATTTAAACAAAAGAACGCGAATCTTGAATCAGTGAGACCTTGCGTTTACACCAGTGTGAACCGAAGGTTTCAGCTGAGAAACCAAAAAACTATTCGTGAGAATCGTAGCTAAGAAAATGAAGTTGAATAACTTTTCTTAAATACTGAATCAGAAATTCAACAGCCGCTACTGAAGAAGCTGCAGTTAACCATCGTGAAATTTGCATAACAAGTAACGTAACAAAACCATTTTCTCACACACTCACTCACATTCGATAAAAAAAAAACCATTTCAATATACTGACACGTCTCACAAAGAAGCATATTCAATTGTCACAACAAATTTATACAAGTTCACATACAACTTCAATCATTGTTGAATTCAATTTTGAATTTATTCTAATTCTTCTCTGCAAAATCAACAGTTAGAGGCAGATAACTTTTCCCAACAAATAAATAATAATTCTTGCTTGATTTGTTAAAGAACAACATTGGAATCTAAAGCTGACAGGAAAAGAACAAATCAATTATATTCAAAAGTTTATATGACTAAAGCATTACAAATCAAAAGAGAGTTTCTGAATGAATTTAGTCATACGAACAATTCAGAACGATCTTTCTAACAACATGAACAGTTAACCTTATCCTATCAGCAAACAACAATCAATCTAAAAGAAAGTTACGAAGACTTTTCAATGGCACCTTCTTTGGTTATTTGATAGCAAAACTTTATTTATATTTCTGTACATATAAATTGAATATTTCCATTTATATATGAAAGAAGTCTTTTGTGTCATATTTTATCAACATTTTGTATTGACCTTGTGCCAGGCGGAAAACGAATTAAAAGGTTTGTAGAGTTTATTCGCGCAACCTGTTCAACAAAAATTAACTAAAACGTTCTGATAATAATTCTTTGAATACACAACCCAACTCTGCATCACACACACACACACACACACACATATATATATATAAATATAAAAGTGAACATAGAAGTCAACACTTAGAGGCGACAGTCTGTTTCATGCTAGATGCAATCGTCAGGCCACTCTAGATGCAATTGTCAGGCCTGACGATTGCATCTAGCATGAAACAAACTGTCGCCTCTAAGTGTTGACTTCTGTGGTCACTTTTATATTTACACACGCCTATCTCTGATATTGAGCACTTTATCCCATAAATATAGCACACCTTAAGACTATATTTCTTCATATATATATATATATATATATATATATATATATATATATATATATATATATATATTTCATTAAAAACGACTAACAAGATAAAGCGGTTAAGTTTTCCATTTAATTTGTCTTGCGTTCTTATAATTTTTTTCATTTTTGGACGTAAATGATGTAGAAATTGCCCAAATGTTTTGTATATCCGAGCGCTTTCGGCTATGCCTTTAACAATTATCAAGGATGATTTTATTTTTACTTTTAACTGAATGCATATATTGTTTATGTATGTATCTAAAGTTATAGAAATGTTTTATTTTCCCAAATTATTAAATTTAATTAATTATTTTTTTACAGTAAGATTCAACCCTTTACAAGTTCCGGGGGTCAAAAGAGGGAGAAGGTTATGTTTGGAGGCAAATTTGTTTGTATAAGTGTGGGAGATAACGGTTAACCCGAGTCTTGAACAGGTTAAGATTGTTTCTGTTTTTCTTGTTTGTTTTTTTGTTGTTGTTGTGGGGAAACATCCTGTTGGGAGTCAGTTCGACAGGGCAGTGGTTCGCGGGAAGAATCTGCTTGTGTGGAACTTACTTCTCACCGATGGGATACGGTGGGTGGTTTGCTGCCTATGTCAGTGTCATGGCGTGTTCTTGCCGTGGATATATGACTCATCGGGATCAGGGAGTGTAGTTCGTCCGAGCACTCTCCGGGGAAATAGCTGTAGAGCAGAGAGATGCTTGCCACATCACGACTGTGGAAGAAAGGTCGAAGGGTGGAGAATAATTCGACGCTCACAAGGGTGCGTGGACGCTTTTGGATTCGCGAATCAAGGCTGAAGAGTGTCTGGATAGCTCCCGCCTAAATATGACAACAGTATTCCATTTTTGACCTGATGTGGCTCTTGTAAAGGAGGAGGATAGTAGATGAAGTCAGATACCTACTGGGGCGGTAAAGGGAGCCACCACTTTTACCTGCATTCTTAGCAATGTATCATATATATGAGTTCCACTTGACGTCGGGTGAGGGTTTCAAGATATATATATATATATATATATATATATATATATATATATATATATACAAGATACACACACAGACACACACACATATATATATATATATATATATATGACAGCATATACATACATACACACACACACACACACACACACACACACACACACACACACACACATATATATATATATATATATATATATATATATATATATATATTACATGAATCATTCATACAAAAAACTGATTAGTGAACTTAATGATATAAATGGCCAGAATACATCTTCGCAAACAAATTTATTAAAATTACATTAACCGACAAACGTGTAGATGAATGTTGTGGTCCCTGTTTTTAATAAATTCAAGTTGTATAAGGTCTTTTTTTGCGAGTACTTTCATCTGTTCATACAGACATCATCAGGCATGGAATTTTTTTTTTTTAATACATCCAAGTAATAACGGGACACGAAAGATTAGATATGAATCGAAATATGTTTTTTAGAAATGTGTTATTGTTAACTGTAAGAAATTCTGGAGCGTGCGGTCGCAACGCTAAGGTTGAATTTTTTGAAAATTTAAAAGAGACTGCGTTTTTTACTAATATGGTAATTGGAGAATTCTTTTGTTGTAGTAGTTTTTGTTCAGTCGATGTGTCATGAACTAAATTGTTCAAGAAATAGAGCAATGTCGCAGCTATTATCCCAGAAGTTGCACGTCGGATCAGTTTTTTTTAAATCAAATATGCAGTGCAGTTCCATTTATATTACATGAATCATTCATACAAAAAACAGATTAGTGAAGTTAATTATATAAATATATATATATGACAACATATACATGCACCCATGTATATACATATATATATATATATATATATATATATATATATATATATATATATATATGATAACATATACATATATATAATTATATATATATATATATATATGTACAACAGATACAAATGTTGTTTTGTTTATAGATTGAACGCAATTTTAGATGACCATATTACGTTCAAGAATGAAACAGACTGTCGCCACTTGGTGTTGACCTCAATGCCCGGTTTTATATTTACATAGACTCTATCCCTGACACTGACTAGTTTAATCTATAAATATAGCATACCTTAAAACTACATTTTGCTATATATATATATATATATATATATATATATATATATATATATATATATATATATATATTTAATTTCAGGATTATTGTTGTATAAGAAGCGCTACTGAAATTTTCTGGATTTTCTTCACAAAAGAAAATGTCTTCCTCTGTAATCGTACTTTTTTTCTCGTAAGAAGATACTGAAATAAATCGAACAAATCAGCCGATAATTTCGAATCATGCATAAATTTCCGCCTCTGAAAATTAGTATTCTGTTTATCCTCGACTCCTAAGCGTAAAGATACAATTCCAAAAATGTTCCTTTAGCCGAATACACACGCCAGATATTATGTTCCAAGATTCATGATAACGTCACTTGGGAGACGAAATTCCCCCGTCTTTATTCGTTAATGATAAAACGGATAAGAATCTTTTGGACAGGCGTTTCTTTGTGTGTTTCAAGATAAAAGATTCGCTTCGTCTCATCTGCTTCTGCCTGGTGAAATTTAATCCCCCTTTTCCTTTTAAATTTGCTTAATTTACTTGATAAGTTTTCTTTTCTTGTGTTTTTTTCTTCATATGAACACATTTTGTTATTTCAGGCCTGAATTCTTATTAAAGGTTTCTTTTTGTTTTTTTTTTTTTAAGTCGACACATTTTTCTTATTGATTATTATATTTTAAAATAATTACTTTCGCTTTTTATCTTTTTTTTTATTTACAACGTGTCACTCTACCATGGATAATCTTTTTTTAAAAAAAACAAATCATAATTTTTGTCATTCATTTTCCTTGCTGTCATCTTGGTAATTGCGAGTTCAATCTCTTGATCAGGCCGTGCATAAATAAACAACGACTCAGCGGAGATTCAAGTCAGTATCGTGATGTAGAATCGATGTGTTCAGAATATTATTTTGCGAAGAAACTAGCTGTATAAAGCACCTGATAGAGGCCGAAGAATACATCAATTGAGAAACACAGAATGATGGAGATTGCTTTTCTAATGAATCTTTGTATCGTTTTGAAAGTAAAGTTTCTGGGGATGAAAGTCCATATTTATGTCATATTCAACTGATCACAGACAATAAATTGCATATATGGGGACTAGTTAGGACTTCATAGAGTTTCCGACGCATTGTGGTGGATGAGGTAAGAATGGTAAGCAAGAATGAGTTGTTTTGGTGAAAGGAATATTGTTTGTATGTTTGGGTTAGTATTTGTGGCTAATGTTTAATGTGAAAACAGAAGAAGACCATCCTTTTCCTAATTCCCCATTTTGGCCTTGTGTCATATTTGTACTTTTGTACAATAAATATTATCACGTACGAGGAGATGTTAGAATGAACGTCATAACAAGGGAGCTAACTCGCATCCTAGTTGGGAAGCAAGTTATGCCCCTTGATCGGAACTCTCTAGGACAACAGAGAAGAAAACGGATTTCAAGATGGCGGTCATCAGTGGCGATTCTGGAACTCTGAAAATTGCGGGGGGTTTGAGATTTTTCTACGGAGGATGGGCGTCTTTATTTCATACTACACCACTATCGAATACAAAATTTAGGAATGTGTTTTAGTATAAGATGTTACTTCACTAAATTAAACGGAATAACTTTTTTATTCATAGTAATGAGATTCTGTTCTTGCCCTCTTTTCCACTCTCAAGTTGTTCGACCACAAGAGAGGTTAACTTCAAAACAAAATCAATGGGTTAATACTAACGTCAATATTAGCAGAACAGTGAAATTTGTCTGCTCTGATTTTTTCCTCAATAAAAGTGGTAGGTCAACCGGAGGGCCAGCCAAAATGGGTTGGGGTGGCCCCCTTCTGCTCCCTCGCCCCCGGTAGAATCGCCACTGGCGGTCATGCATCCTAACATGTCACGTATCAAACTATCAATCTACTCGTAATTCATTGGTCATATTTTACATGTATTGTTATTCAATAGTAAGTAAAAGCATAAGGGTTCGTTCTTCTTTGACATAGATAAGTATACCCAGCAACACAACAGAAGATATCTTCCCTTTTTAATAAAAAGTGCAATCAGTCTGACCTTATCAAAAGTTTCCAGTTTCGAGTTGGTTATTTGCAATGTTCTTTATATGTAAGATCTTTTTTAAAAGATAATGTGAACTTTTCATTTATATTTTCGATATATTCAATGCTACGTACGCTTGTGTTTGTAATGATTTTCTCTAAACAAGGCGATAAAGCTACTAAGACGCAAATCGTTACTGTAAGAATATAAGAAATGATATTATTAATTTTGATTGATTGCTTTGTTGAACGGCATATCAATCTCTATATGTTATTTTATGAACAAATCTAAATATTTTGTGTGGAATTTTGTTTTATTGTTGGAAATAATAATGGTTTAGTGATAAAAGCCTTACTAATTAACCCATAGATCGGGAAGAAGAAGTGGATTCATCAAGAACGTTTTCACGTAAATGACTGTAAGGAACGGAACTAAGATTGGAACTTCGATTAACAATTCCGGGCCTTTATAAATTACATCACCTGCACACCCAACCTTATAGCACCAAAGCAATCACCCATCTATGTATTGGCCTAGCTCGACGTTGCTTAGCTTCTATGTATATCTAATATGCAGTCTGACTCTAGATCAGAAGGTTGCATGTTCAAGTCTTATCAAGACCAGTCATTTATGACGGCTGATTTAATAGCTTACGGTTTTGACACTTTGAAGCACTGGTTCTCGTCTGATCACTGAAGTTAAGCAACATTGAGCCAAGTCAGCACTCAGATGGTTAACTGTTTTGCGGAATAACATGTGCTGTACGCTACGCGATAGGCCTAGCAAGAGCCAGATTGTTACAATCTGTGTTTTTTATACTAACAGAAGGCCTCAATATGTAGAGGTAATTCTGAGCTGACAGGTTACAGGCCTATCTGGAGTTGGCTGAGTAGCAGTCATGGCTTTAACAGAGTCACCTATTTGTGCCCAACGTGTAAAAAATACCAAATTTATTAGTACAATATACATGTATTATTGGATAACGTGAGCATTGTTGAGAAGCATTTAGTACTAGACCACCCATACACCCTGTTTGGTTCCTTTTAAAAGCAGTTCAGGATACAAAATGATATGGTAACAATACAGTAAAATCCCTGACACCGGACTAAGAAGACATTCTGGTTATGAGAAATTGTTTACAAAGTTCAGATATGAGGGATTTTATTTAGATTAAAAATTGAAATCAGGTTTAACATTTATTTTCAATGTTTTATATTAAACAAAATAAGCTAATCGTGAATGGAATATAACGGGATTGATTTTAAGGAAAAAAGAAATACATTATGTAATGTTACTGAAAATTCATTAAATTAAGTATGCCACATATGCAAAAGAAATAATTTAACGAGGAGTTTTTTAATCGCTGTTGCATGACGATTCTTTCTCTTCTGATGCTATTCTCAACTTTTTCCCCATTTCAGTTTTTCTTTAGTTTTGGAATATTTTTAAACAAAAGACACTGCGTACATTACTGCAATCATTATAGCTGAATGCTGACTTTCTTACCATAAAACTGACAACGTTTTCAATAGCTTTTCAAATTTCCGTCAAGGTTTCATCACAATCCTGTTTTTTATTTCCTTGTTCATCGTGACAGTGTGAACGCTGGAGAATAGTTTCTTTGGAAGATTTTATATCATACAATGTTGACTTTCCTATGTTGAACTCAGCCATTAGTTACAATGAACTTTCACCAGAGTCTAGTCTGTTTTAAAATTTCCACTTTTTGCGATAACTCCAAAGTTGTTCTTTTCCTTTTATTCTCGTCATCTTTTGCACCAATACAAGCCATTAGGGTGAAATAAGCATAAGCAATTATCGAAAGTAAATTTCCCGAAAAACAGAAATTTCAACTCAGTTACATATCACCCAAGTAGTTTAAATATACACATCAAAATTATATCCGGATTTGTGGGATTTCGGATATGAGTCACTGAGAATAGGAAGGAGTCCAGATATGATGGATTATACTGTATTATGAATTTTATTATTAATTACACATATTTTAATTTCTATTTGTGTTATACCGGAACATACCTATTCTATAGTTAATAGACTCTCCCACCTATAATAAGTAGTAGTAGTAGCAGTCGCCAGGGAGCTCAGAGAGTGGGTCAGTCAGTCGATGTCGGATATTAAAATATCGACCACCACAACTAGATTGCTGCGTCATTAACTCTTATATCAAGTTCCTAACGTTTTGTACGTCGAACCTTTTTAGGACCGACTTAGTGAAATACAAGCCTCCACTGTGAAACTACTCTATAACAATTTGCAATACAGGTTACTGTAATAATTATTATTGCTCACATTTTACCTAGTTCACTTAGATCAAACGCAATAGTAAATTAATAATAATACTTATTATATTGTTTCCTCATATTTATTTCAAAATGCGTAACGGTGGCAAACCGGTATGTATCTCTTTATTTACCATCAAGTCAAGTGACAATTTGCCAACCATACATATTAAGTTTTACAACGACACACCCATATAATGTCTTGAGCTATTAAGCACTTGCTAAACATCCAAGGTATTTGTTATAAAAAAGGTTCATTGTAGTGCAGTGGATTGTATAAATATATGCTGTCATGCATATTTAAATTTAGTTAATAACGTTGTTATAATGTATTATGAATATTTATTATTTTTCACACGCATAATAGTTGGAATATAATATGTAATTGTTTGTTTATATACGCTTACGGTCATGTCACGTTGATAGTTAAGCAACGTTTAGCCTAGTCAGTACTCAGATGTGTAGACATCGTGAAATGGAACAGGTGCTGTAAGCTACGCAAGCCGATGACAAATACAATCTCTTCTATTTATATTAACAGAAGACCTCAATATGTAGAGGTGCTTCTGGGCTGATAAGATGCAAGGCCTACTTGGAGTTGACTTGGTAGGGATTTAGCAAATTCACTTATTTGTGCTCAATGCATAAAAGATTGTAACAAAATGCCAGATTTATTAGTACAATATAAATGTATTATAGAGCAATGTCAGCATTATAGGTAGTCGAGATTTGCTTAGTATATTTATTATTTTTCCAATAATTTTCTCTGTTGCATGATTATTTTGTTCCAGAAAACAAGCCATGGCTGATACCATGTACTCTCATGTCTATTTGATCCAGCACACTAGACCCCAAACTGAGGATGGAAAAGAATGCCAGTTGACCCGTAAGGTCAATATTACTTAACAACTATCAATTGAGGAAGAGAAGAAGAGACAGAACTCAGAGCCAGGTGAGAATGGTGTGTGAATTAAGAAGTTATAGGTGTGCTGTTAGGTGTATCAATGATGAGGGTTACATTTCGTTGTATTGCGGGCACCTCAAGGCGGTGTAATGGTTAGCAAGCTTGTCTCGCTAGAACAATTAAAACTGAGTCGTGAGTTCAATCCTCACTGGGTGCCCCATACTTTCAGCCTTGTGCCACATCTAAGCTATGCTTGGAAAATCACTACATTTCGTTGTATTAATAACTTTTATTCATACATTTGAAAAGATTGTATAACAAATGTGGTTTAATAATATTAAAGTATAGAAAATTAAATTAACACCAAGATTAATTTGGTTAACAACTAAATATTTACTAATCTCCAAACTGTAGAGCTTGTGGTAATTTGTGATAATTAGAAAACAAACACTAAAACATGAATTAAATCTTGTTCATTAATATTGATTACTAACAATATATTTTTATATCTTTTGACTAAATAATATTCTTTATTTTAAATAACATGTTCTGCTTTTGGGAATATACACTTACTTTTCAATAGGTTTAGCAAGCTGGTGACAAATCCAGTCTTTTCTGTTTATACTAACAGAAGACATCAATATACCGAGATGTTTCTGGACTGACAATTTGCAAAGTCTACCTGGAGTTGATTGGGTAGGGATTTGACAAAGTCACTTATTTGTGTCCAATGTATAAAAGATTGTAATAAAGTAACAGATGTAATATGTATGTGTTATGGAGCACCGTCGACATTGTAATTACTCAAGAATCATTTAGTACCATAAAGTTGCTTCCCCGTGCCGTTTCTATAAATATTGTCATGGTATGTGTATGGATGAGCTCTTTGGTACCCGGAATTTAAGCACAGTACTAGATTAGCAAGAAGGTCTCATCAATTTACTGTTGATTTGGCTAGATATAACCGTAAGTTCTATGCTAAGAGTTTCTTTTCTCGCTTGCGGAACTCTCTTCCGGCTCCATGCTTTCAAGCCAACTTTGATTTTCAAGAATTTAAATGCAATGTCAATTGATATCTGTTATCTTCCTGATTACTCTTCTATTGTTCTCGCTACTTAGTAATGTTTCTGTATCTAATTATTCCATATCCAGTAAGCGCTTGTGTTTAGCGGTTTTAATGATTTGCTTGATGTGACCTCGATTAAAAAAAAAAAAAATTGCTTCTTTGTTTTTTTCAAATAATTTTCTCCGCGGCACGATTGTTTTTTTCTGGGAAGCATGCATCGGCCAGAAACATGAATTCTCATGTTTATTTGATCCGGCTTTTATGAATATGTCTCAAGAAGTAAAAGTCGCCCCTTAAATTCGTAATCAATTTTTTTTTTTTTGTATTTATGGAAATATAGATTTACGATAACATTATTCACAAATTGTTATTGTAGAAGTCAAGTGACTTACCTGCTAACATGGCTGCCTTCTTGTGTCTTATTGGAAAAGCAAGCCAGCTAATTTTACCTCATTTATAGGAGAGTACCTAATGCACCGGTTAGGTTGGTCCATTTTGCTGAAATAGACCTGCCCAACACATTTGCATGAGTGGTCTCTATTCACCCATATATCTCTCCATTAAATGATTCAGAACAGTTTTTTTACTTGTGATTACGTCAGTCTACTTGTGCGTCAGACCACTTTAGCGGGTTATTTAAAGGCAGAAACTATTTATTGCATTGTACGAATCCTTTGAGATAATAATGATTTATTGACGCAAGTTCTACTATTTAATTCATAACTAGGCAGAGAAAAGTTGGATTCATGCCTTTTCCAAGAGTATACGCTTGTAAGCGAATGTAGCGAACCTTACTGGGATTGGAACTCCGGTTAACAATTCAGTGCTGTTATCCATTACACCAGACGGTCCTCCAAGATTACAACACCTGGTATTCCCAGTTGGTCACCTATCTGAGTACGAACCAGGCTCGATGTTGCTTAACTTTGGGGATTGTATGAAAACTAAATAAAGGAAAAAATAGTTAGATCTTTAAAAATGGCTACTACAGATTATATATAGAATATGACTTTGTCATTTTCAGTTAAATACAGTGCACTTGTGCAGTAAATACAAATGCAGGCAGAAAAGGTTTTCTGTGGTTCTGGAAATCCGGGTACATAAAGATTTTTTTTTTAAAATATCAAAGCGGTTCATTTTAGGCCGTACAATAAATTGAATGTCAAATCAGAATACGCCTCTGATGAGGCAGAGAAGAGAACCTTTGAAAAAGACGGCAGTAGGCCCTTTTCATTGGTGAACGTGAGTAATCAATTTGACAAGACAAAGGACAAGTTTGGAATATATATTCAAGCGCAGTCATGGTCAGGGAAATCAGTCACAGGTGGGCGCACAGGAGTTGGTCAGAGTCAAAAGCGCAGGAGTGTCGGTATCGAAGAAAGAAAGTGGGGTGATGTTGGGTTGAGCATTTTGGTTTATAGCGGTATAGGTCAGAGACCAGGAAGAAAGACAGAGTAAACAATTGTTCAACGAGCCATTTCGTTGTTCTTCAGATTTATGGGGGCCCGATGTTGCCGTCATTTCGACAAGAATATTAAAGTAAGAACAGTTGGAAATGTACTTCAATATATATCCGTCTGCCTGTTTGTTTCGGAATTAAGAGTTGTTCGTTTTTTTTTTGTTTTTTTTTTACAGCTTATGAACTTCCTTTTTCCGGTGTTCCTACTACCAATATATTCGTACCAGCCTGGCTGGGATTAACCCCCAACAGGCTGGGCTCCGGCTGATTTCTATTAGTACCATTGAATATGTTCAAAGTATATTCGGCAAACCCCAACATTTGTTAAAAAAAAAAAAAAAACAGTATTTCATGAAAAAATGGTCAAAATATAATAAAAATAAAATTTTATCTCTCAAAATCTTTTTGTATTACTGGGTAACATGCAACGGAATACTGAATTGCATGTTTTTCCGTGTGCAGTCATTATTAAGAGAAAAATTAGAAGATTTTGCCAAAAATAGGGAAACATGCCCGCAATAAGGCAGTGTCAAAAGGACGGTTTTTCCCATGACACCGCTTTTTAAACTACTTTCATACATCGACAATGTTTATTGTTTTAAAAAGCGTTAATTAGAATTGTAATAAAACCTAAACATATGAAAGTGAATTCATAACATCGTTCCCGTATACGTGTGTAATTCTGTATACACCCAGCGAAGTCATCTCTCCGAACAAACCGGTCTGCAAGTCGGGCTTTTCTAATTATGGTTCTACAGTATGTACCCTGCTTCCACCGTTCTTGTCGTCGACACCATAATTGCAATATAAATTTTAGTGTCTGGTCAATAATCTATACATTCCATTAATATACATTTCCCAGTGCTTTTCCATCAGTAATGGTATCGATATAGAAGTAATTAAATGATATTAATTTGAGGACAATTTCCGACTAAATTCAAAGCGATAATTATCACGAAATATTTAAAACAAACCAGACGTATCTATTGCCAATATTTACATTAGTACAAATAACAAAAATACAACTGAAATAATTTTTCTTAACATGTTGCTTCTGAGCGTAGGCTATCATAGCTCTCCACATCTTCTTCTTCCCTTGGTTATTTGATCATACGGCTGTTGTACAAAAAGAAAACGGAAAAAAAAAACTTGCAAACACGGTATTGTGATTCGGACTCATATAAAATTAACGATAGCTCAAGTAACCACTCTTTACAAGAGCAGAAGAGCATCCTTGAATGCACGATATATCGAGCCTTGAAGCAGTTGGGCTACAGCAATAAAGACAACTCCGTTTTATTCCTGAAAGATAAGAACAAGAAACCCGGGCAATAATTTGCTAAAGTTTACAAAATTGAAAAATAAAATTTTGAAAAAAAAAAAAAAGTTACCTGGTTTCATGTGTTTCAATTTCTGCTTATAGTAGGCGTAATTAGACGTAAAACAACATGAAAACATAGATTCATCCTGTCTTGTATCAACAATTCTCACTGCTGTTGGTGGTGTAATAAAATGGCGACTATTTTCTTGATGTACACTGAAAATCTTCGTGCCGACAAATGATCGTTTAAACCAGTTTTTCAACCTTGTCTTCTTTGTGGCCGATTTTTCGTGTCAAAAACCTTTTCAGACCCACATAATCAAAAAAATAATTTCCATGTAATAAAACATCCACTCTCTAGTGACCACAAAACTGTCCCTCTCAGGACAACGCTATTTCTCACCCTCTAGATGATCTTTGCCAAGTTCACACTAACATTATTTTTGTTAATGTATTTTCTTTAACAAAACTAAATTAAATATATATATATATATATATATATATATATATATATATATATATATATATATATATATAATGAAATATACACTTTAAGGTACCATTACAATAATTTATTTCACCAAAATCCTTTTAAAGGATTTTGGATCATCAGGTAACACTTCCAACAATGAAATGAGAGGAAAAATGCATTTATTGTAATGGTACCTTAAAGTGTCTGTTTTTCATTAAATATTAGCTCTGTTCTTCACATTGAGCTCTCAGGATTTCATCCTCCTTGGATTTACCAATTCGGTTTACCAAATTCTTCATAACTTAACTATATATATATATATATCTATTGCTCAGGTCTTCGTTTTGTTTGTTGTTGTTTTCCGCTATTGGTTATTGTTGTTAAAGCTTCTAACAACAAATCAGGATAAATGGAAAGAATTCTGATTCTACATAAAGATAAAAGAGACGAATAAAAATAAAAGAAAAATACCAGTACTGTGGAGGCAGTAGTAGTCAAGAGCTTTGGTCCTTATTGAAGCCTTCCTCTTCAAAATTCCAAATGACTTCAACATGGAGGCAAGTCATTCACAAACACAGGATAAGTTGCTGACTGACCTGGTGATATCCATCTCCTTGATTTTTTCCAAAAACCAATACCTACTGGTCAAAAGAAACCTGAAGAAAATTGTTTTTCATTGAATCTATTGATGCAACATAGAGGTCCAACTGAGGAATTGACCAGAGGCCACTAGAATCCGGAGATGACTCACAATGAACCATTTACTGTATCTAATACTGCTGTGTATTTTTTTTTTTTACAATCTTTATATCAGGACCTTAAGAATTAAATAAGAAAATCACTTATGGTTTTAGTGATAAATCAATCTCCTTCAGCTTTAAGGCAACTAACGGACAACAGCATGTTTAAATATTTATATGATATTTTCTCCAATGCATAAGAAGATGGTATTAAGTTTCCTGTCATGTATTGCCAAGAACCTTTTGCTAGACAACAACAACAACTATCCGTAAACAAAGAAGCAAAGTTATCTGGAGGATCATTAATAATTTTGCAAGTAAAAAGTGTAATTTGTCATTGGTTATTGTTATTAAAGCCTCTAACAACAAATCAGGATAAATGAAAACAATTCTGATTCTACATAAAGATAAAAGAGAAGGTAAAAAATGGAGGAAAAGATTTCTGATTCTTTCAAAATGGTTATACTTGTTTGTTAGGCATGAAATTATCTATCATCATAAACTATATCAGTTCACTTTGCTTATTCTTTTTTATTTTCCTCTGGGATGAGTTTGCTCAGGAAACCAATATATCTATCTGATTAGCTATGGAAATTACATATGTATAGATTGATAAACTTGTTTGTACTGATCTACCTACATACAATTTTCACAAAACACGTTGACTCTCCTGCTTAGTTACTAGTAGAATTTTTAATAGATTATACTTACCAACAGAGCTCATGTAGTTAAGACTCACTGTGTTCTTACAGAACTATTTCTATAGATTTTAATCTACATACTAATTTTATTAAAATGAAACTTTCTCTCGCCTATTCAAGAAACAAAAATAAGTTACTTCACTTAATTTTCAATAATCTTAACTTATCTGAATTTCTTTCTTTCATGTGCTATGTCTCTCAAGACGTGTTCTATGGCCTAGATGACTAAAATCAAAGTGTAGTATCTGTTCCAGTAGCAGCCGACTGCCTGCTCGCATGAGCAGTAGTTCCAGCTAACCAGCCATCATCATCATCATTTCCAGCTTGTCATTGGTTGTTGTTCCAGCCATCCTTTTAAATGACATGCAATAAACTGTCCTTTTCAGGACAACATTTCCTAGCGACCACAAAATTGTCCTTCTCGGGATATACGCTCTCTAGCGACTACCAAAACTGTGCACACTAACATTATTTTTGTTTATGCATTTTTCCTTAACAAAAAAAAACTTGGCAATATTTATTTTTACTCAAGTTTTCGTTTTGTTTATTTACAAAAGGATTATGTAGTCGAAAATATAAATACTGATTAATGACTACACTGCTCCCGGTGTCTATCTATCAGCTTGGCTAGTTGAATTCCAAAGCCTTGGTTCGGCTTCAGGCGTAAATCTGCTCTCTTTTCAATTGACAATGAATTACGTTTCTTTGTGAGTAGATCATTGGCTGCAAAAAATCCCGCCTCAACCAATCAGGTGTTGTGAAAACCAGGTAAGAATCGAACGATCTTTTCAAAGAGTAAGGGATGGGAGGATTTTATTTTCATTCATCCAATCAACGCATCCCTTTCAATTCTCCCCATAAATACTTTGTTCTCTTTCAGCTCAAGCAGGCCAAGACCAGGCCCCTTTTAAAAACAAATTATCAAGCCCACTCGAGAGTCTAACAGCTCACATTGAAAACCACGGGTTTAAATTCCACAGAAAGAAATAAAAATACTTTGAGTAGTACATCTTTGGGACGGTAGCAGACGCCTTCGAATACCACTCGTACTAATAGGACTTGCTCGATAATACTCGCTCGAAACAGTAATCCGTATTGTGATCTGAATAGAGAAATATTATAGTGAATGGAGTAGAGAATAGCGGCCCGTATAGTAATAGAGGATAGAATAGAAATAGTGATCAGTTAGACGTCATGTGACTTCCTGCTTATGCGTTTCTCCCGTGGTCACGTGATCCACTTAATTCAATAGTGGGATCGCCTGTGTTTGCTCACTGGCGATCTATGTTCAAACCAAAGTGTCGACAGCGACACTTTATTCTTATATAACACAGCAACAAAAATCTTTTTAGCATTTAATGACCCATAGAGGTTGATAAGCCGTAAAACAAACCAAACCAATCAATATCTGTTTGTGGACCACCCTACCACTCGCAAAAGTATGGGCGCATTTTTTTTTCCAAAATGGATTTAGATTTATTTTATGGCATCCATCAAACTCAATCACCTCAAATTGTAAAACAATTTTCCTACCTAGACAAGCTTCTAGAATTAAAAGTAATGCAATTTCGAGTCTCGCTTCAGTCAGTTATGTGCCATGAATTATACACGGCGATCATGTATCTTTCAATACATGACTGACGAGACAGATTTTTTCCGCACCAGTAGGTTGCCATTTCTCTCTGGAGTAGACCAGTAGCCACCCAAGCCTATTGTTATGGTCTGGTTCCTTGAACCACGGTGATAGTCCAAGGTAGAACCAATAAAGAAGAACTCGAATACGGATATGGAATAACACAGATATATTACAAACAGGAATATATACAGAGAAGTAGAAAATGTTAGTACGAACAATCAGGTTTAGTAGAGAGAACAATGTAGTCTCGACCAGTATCACTATTCCAATGTCTTGTAGTAATTGTCTGAACACGACTCTGTTTCGGACTGCCTCTGACTCGACTGACTGACTCGCTCGATCTGACTGAGTGACAGACTCCTGACGGAATTCTGACGGACATCACTCCAGACTTCAGACTGAACAGTATTTAGTCACCCCCCACGAGGGCATCATGTGGCACAAGGTCAGTTTAACGTGGGATCTCCGAGCCCGTGTGCTCGGCCAAAAACATGCCTTTTGAACCCGTATAAATGGGTTCAGGGTCGGTTTACCTGCCCGAAAGAGACTCCGCCCTTCGGCGTAGCCTCGTTCGGGTTCCTCCCCGCCCGAAGGCAGAGAGTTCAACCGATCAGCCGGTCAGCCGGTCGCCCGACTTCGGACTGAACTCCCTGCTTCCTCTTGAGACGCAGTATTTATTACATATGGAATAGCCCATTATGTTATTATGGGTAAGGTCCCATAACTCCTATAGAACTCGGTCTGTCCTGCTATTTACCCATATCTGGGGCGGGGGAGAAGAAAAGGATTCATACCTTTCCCATGGGTTTTAGACTCGGATTCGAACTCGACTCTCCGAGTTCTTTATTTCAGATTCACACTATTTATTGATAGCCATAGATTGTTGGTCTGACTAGTCACAATGAAAAGAAACAAAGATGACAGAAATACTAATCAAAATTAATAATGGTAGATAATACTTTATATATTAAAAATTCAAGATAATAATAGTACAATATGCTTCTACTATTTCGAACTATTATTCTCATCTTGGCTGATATAGCAAGTAAGACCCCCACCGGTCCTCATTGACCATGTATTTGATGCCACCCATCTGATCCTCTGGAAGATCCCCACCCCCTGTGGCTGAACATGCGGATACGCGAGTGGCGGTTTCTGTCACACAAGTCACAACTGTGAATTGTCAGTGTGTTGTCTATACTGCAGCGTTCTTTTCTACGGGTCCGCTTGTCTTCTACTTTGTTTTTCAGTTTCTCCTCTCCTCAGTTGTTTAGTCAGGGTGCTTCTCCACCCAGAACGGTCAGCAGAAAAGTCCAGTGGTCACTGTTGATATTAAAGGACCTTCATGTGCCTCTTACAGGCATCTGTATATAATAGTATTTGTGCTTTTATCGTTATAATTAAGTTTAAATATTATCACTGGCGTTCAAAAGAATTTTCAGTAATGTATCTATACCTTTATCGACTATCGAATGCGTATTCTATCTGCGTGACTGTTCAGGATGTGGGTAATTATTACTCTCCACAGCTTCCTATCCTCTATAGCATTTAGTAAGATTCGTTTTTTTACTATCATTCCCAATGCTTGTCTGTCATCAATTTCGACAAACTTGTTAGGTAGGTTACTCGCTGTTTCCCCCTCTTGTCGTCAATACAAGAAATATTTAGATTTTATCATTAAATAATCTATAGAGGTTGATATGCCGCTAAAGAAAATCAACTAAACAACCAGCATAAAGAACATTAATCCATATAATATCCTACAATATCTTAAATCAAACTGTATTCCAAAATATAATTTCGACAAAACTACATCATAAAAAAAGACACATATCACCGCCTCTATTAATTATGTCCACACAAACAAAAGCTGAGTATCATCTACCATCTATTCAACTGTGAAAGATGAAAAACATATATCATATTTTTATTGCTTCAAAGCTCTCAAGAAAATTAAATTTCGGCATTAAATGTCCCATGATTTCAATAAAAAAAAATTTCAATCAAAAAATTCAATAACCAAAATTGTTAAATTTTCATGGATACTACTAATATATCGGATATAAGATTTTAAATTAAACATCGTTATATTCTGGCTTTAAAATAAAAACAAATTAATTAATGCGATTGCCCGAATAATCGAAAAGTGTCAAATTCTCTAAGCCCTCTTTCTTCATTATATGTCCTAGAAAATTAAATTGTCTATCTAATTTCCAAGTGTTTTTTTGTTTCCCTTCTCTCTAAAACTTAGTCGTTGCACACGTGATCTGTCCATGGTATTCTCAGCATCCTTCTGTAGAACCACATTTCTCTTGCTTCAAGTCTCTATCTGTACGAAGATTTCCCAACATTTCCTGTCATCTAGGGTCACAAAGCAAGATACTACTTCTTTGTATCTAACGAATTTTTAATAATGATATATAATGTTTTATATAATAAAAAATCAATATAATATTAGTACTATAAACTTGTATTATTTCGAACTATTGTTCCCATCTTGGTTGATATAGATGTTATTATAGAAACAAGGTTTCAACCAAGTACCCTCTGGTCATCATTTTTTGGCTGATATAGGATATCTGATAATTGTTGTGAGTTTTTTGTCGCTGTGATGTCAGTTTTATTCGTTCCTGCTGATACAGAGACTGAACATATTACCACTAGATGACAGTAATATTATGATACTAATCTCATATTCGGTTACGCCATGTCAAGTTTTCGATTATTCGGGCAATCGCATTAATTAATTTGTTTTTATTTTAAAGCCAGAATATAACGATGTTTAATTTAAAATCTTATATCCGATATATTAGTAGTATCCATGAAAATTTAACAATTTTGGTTATTGAATTTTTTGATTGAAATTTTTTTTTATTGAAATCATGGGACATTTAATGCCGAAATTTAATTTTCTTGAGAGCTTTGAAGCAATAAAAATATGATATATGTTTTTCATCTTTCACAGTTGAATAGATGGTAGATGATACTCAGCTTTTGTTTGTGTGGACATAATTAATAGAGGCGGTGATATGTGTCTTTTTTTATGATGTAGTTTTGTCGAAATTATATTTTGGAATACAGTTTGATTTAAGATATTGTAGGATATTATATGGATTAATGTTCTTTATGCTGGTTGTTTAGTTGATTTTCTTTAGCGGCATATCAACCTCTATAGATTATTTAATGATAAAATCTAAATATTTCGAACATAGTTTTAAGGCTTCAACTACAGATAAAATGAATTGTTGGTTATTTTGCTATAAAATCTATTATTGGCAATTCTGCTTTTAAAATGTATTGTTGGTAATTCTGCTTTTAAAATGTATTGTTGGCAATTCTGCTTTTAAAATGTATTGTTGGTAATTCTACAATAAATTCGTATCGTTTTCATTTTTTTTATATAAAAATTTATTACTGGTATGTTTACTATAAAAATGTATTTTTAAGCTTTCATAGTGTTTGGGAGCTCACTATTTACCCAAGTATAACCAAATAGTTGTAAAAGTGTGTACGCTCATGAATCAGTCATTTCCATGTAGCTATCGCGTGCTTCGAAATTAAAGATCTACTCTGTGATAATTTTTTGTATGAATACATGATGGAACCTATGACACTAGCAATCAAGTATTGACTTATAAAAAAAGAGAACTTGAGAAGGATTCTCAGCTTTGGCAATGAGTTTAATCAAAATGGAAGCTGAAGTAATCTAGCTGTGACAATCACTCGGATTTTGTCAACATTTTCAGAAGCTTTACTTGCAATAAATTGTGACTTTTTCCTTTAATTTATTTTATTCGGCCATATTGAAAAAGACCATGATCAGACATTCGCGCGTAAAAATGAATCTAGCATAGAGTCTCTACAAAATCCTTCCAGAATATGATATAGATAGGTTAAATTATATTCAAATTTAATGCGTGAGATATCGTAACTCTAGTGAAATTTAGCATTCGATTTTATTTCTTTTTTACGGCTTATCAACCCTTTGTGGGTTATTTGAAGCCGAAGCATATTTTGAATTGTAAGAATGATTTCTTCTTTTTTACGGCTTATCAACCCTTTGTGGCTTATTTAAAGCCGAAGCATATTTTGGATTGTAAGAATAATTTTTTTCTTTTTTACGGCTTATCAACCCTTTGTGGGTTATTTAAAACTGAAACATATTTTGGATGGTAAGAACTATTCTTTGCTAGTGGAGATTTCATTAACATTTTTTGAAAATAAAGATTTTTACATACTATCTTTTCTACTATTTAATCCATAGCTGGAGGAGCTGATGGATTCAAACCCACACCAAGGGTATTTGCGCGTAAGTAAATGTAACGAACCCGACTGGAATCTGAACTAGATTTTCCGATTTCTCTTTGTGAGTCGCTATCCTGCACACTACATGTACGTGAAATTTAGGAACAACTGCAATTTGGTCTGGCATAAGGCTATAGAACTGGCGCAGCTAGTAATAAAATAATTTAATAACGATCAATAAGACAAGCTTGCAAAACACGAGCATGTTAGAATGTGTCTGGCAAAACCTTGCATGTTAGAATGTGTCTGGCAAAAGCCAAATTAGTGAGGCACCCAATAATGAAATAGTTAATTACTTTAATAATGATCTGGAAAAACAGCTTCTTAAACATGGCTACTTGTGTCTTGAAATCTGTGCGAAGAGCTGTCAATTTGTATTTGCTAAGCTTGGATTAATTTGGCACAGGGCCATTGCAGTGAGGTAAATTCTAAAGACCAAACACCCTAGAGTATTAATGGCCTGCTAGACGAGATTGCCAACCATTACTCTCCACAATTATTTATAGGGCTCTAAAGGCTGCGCTGAGTCTGATTATCCGATTTGGATATTGTTTTTTTTTTTTTTTGAGGGGGGTTGTATTTTTCATTATTATTTTTCTTTTTTTAGTATTTTTTTTCTTTTTTCCTTTTTTTAATGCATAAAGAAATATCTTTCAAAAGAATTTTATGACAATTCTGAGACCTGAATTTTCACAATATGAAAAAAAAAGCCATAAATTTTTTTTATGACGTGAAGTAAACATTTGATTCAACAGGATGTGACTTTACCAGTTCTACTGCTTTTACAAGTATGAAGTCGTATTAAGAACAAAAAAAAAAATTTCGAGTGAAATCATATCGTTCCTCCAGACTCTTTATTGATGGGATCATAGATATCTCCACCTTTCATAAGTTGGCTTTAATTTGCTGCGCATTTAAGAAGACAAATAGCCCACACGTCTAGCTGTTTTCGGCAACTAAACGCGTGATGAGAAAACGAAATACCGTTAGATATTTATTTGTATCACTGGCCATAACAGCTACAACAGGCATTCGAAACCTCGAGAGTTGGGGCCACTAGGCTCCTTTCTTGAGAACTATAACAATTTTATTGTCGTTATTTCAAGCTATTCTCGATCAACTACAGGAGTCGACGGATTATGGCAAGACACAGACGAATTCTATTTTGTGGAGTCTTGGAGTCTTCAGAACATTTCTCCATATTATGATACTAATCTCATATTTGGTTTCGCCCTGTCAAGTTTTCGATTATTCGGGAAATCGCATTAATTAATTGGTTTTTATTTTAAAGCGAGAATAAAAAGATGTTTACTTTTAAAAACTTATATCCGATATACTAGTAGTATCCATGAAAATTTAACAATTGAATTTTTTTAATTGAAATTATTTTCCGATTGAAATTATTTTTGATTGAAATTATTTTTCGATTCCAATTATTTTTTGATTAAAATTATTTTTCGATTAAAAGTACTTCTTGAAAGTTTTGAAGTAATAAAAATATGATATATGTTATTCTGCTTTCTCAACTGAATACATGGTAGATGATACTCAGCTTTTGTGTATATACATATTTCTGTGGACATAATTACTAGAGGCGGTGATATGCGCTTTATTTAAATTGTAATTTTGTTGAAGTTATATTTTAGAATACAGTTTTAATTAAGAAATTGTAGGATATTGTTGTAACCAAGTAAAGGGTTAAGAAATAACAAAACAAAAGGTTGCAGATAAATTGTATTTTGAACAGTAAATAAAACAGAAGAATATTACACGACTTGGGAGTGTTTGTCGGTTGACCAGCTATCAATCTGTACTACTGTTGATATTTAGTAGCCCCACCCACTACCACCACAAGGGTAAATGTGGCAAAAAGCCAAATTTAACGTGGATCATCCGAGCCCGTGGGCTCGGCCAAAAAAATCCCCGTAGAACCCGTATAATCGTGTTCGGGTCTGTCTAACTACCCGGACGAGACTCTGACCTTCGGCACAGCCTCGTCTGTGTTCCTCTCTGCCCAAAGAGTTCGACAGCAGCTGCGAACTGTTACAGCCTCGGTAGAAAATCTATACTACTATTCCTCCGAGGCTTACTTTACTACTAATTTTATAGTAAGTGGAAGAGTCCACAATAGACTCATTAGAGGGAGGACACTACAACACCCCCATTTTCATCCTGACTCCGCATGGAGTCTTCGTTTTTTGTTTTTTTTTTATAATTGACACACAATACTTCATTAAAAAAGGAAACGAAAAAACAGCAGCAACCACTTTGTGAATAGCTATATACAGGAATTACGTTCACGATTTTTTTGTTTTTTAGATTTACGATACGCATTTCGCGTGTTAACAATAGTTCTTAAATAATGAAAAAGAATTGATTAAATTTTAATGGTAAATTATAATGTTAATAATTTCCAACAATCCAGTGAGTATTGCGCTTTTCTTTTAATAAGTTCATAAGTGAGGAGATGGGTTTTTACTCATTCTTTTCCTTTTTCTGTAGACATGATATGAAATGAAAGATGTTCAATATCTTTTTTTTTTCTTTTCGGAATAACATCTAAAGGTTCTGCAAACTTCCTTGTTCTTTGGCTTCTTATATTTCAATACATCTGGCCACTTGGAATGACTGTCAACTGCTAGGAGTTAGTAAAAACCATCAAGTGGCCCAGCAAAATCAATATGTATCCACTACCACGGATGGTCGGTTTTAGGGCAGGGATTGAATTTTATCGGGGGTGCTTTAGCAGCCAAAGCACATCCTTTGCACGACCTTAACGTGTTTTCAATATCCCTCTCCATGTTGGTCCGGTAAATACGTAACTCATCCTCAGACTCTTCATCCTTGAAGTTCCCGGATGACCAACATGGAATTCCTTTAGTGTTCTATTCTGAATTGGATTACTACTCTGTCTCCGTACATTAATATGTCGTTACAGAGTGAGTAAACTTCTGAAATACTCGGGTTTTTGCTATTTAATTTGCTCTTTACTTCCTTTATGAAGTCAGCATCGGACGCTTTGTCTATTTTTTTGTTGATTGTCAATGGAAGCTCACTGACAGTATTGCACAAGGTACTTTTTACGTCGACCTCTATTCTTACGGGAGCAATGACTGCGTCTTCCAAGGGTTCAGCATATTTAGGTATCAATCTCGACAATCCGTCTGCATGACAGATTTTAATGGATGGAAGAAACTCCATTTTGTAATTATAATTAAGGAGAATGGTTCCTCATCTTTGCAGTCTATTAGCATTATGTGTTGGCAGACCCTTTTTTGGTCCAACGATAGTAAGGAGTGGACGATGGTCTGTCTCAAAACAAAGTACCTTTCATGAATAAATCTATGGAATTTAGTTACCACAAAAAATATTTCTAAGGCTTCCTTTTCTATGCGGGTTCTTTGCAGGTAACACCTTTCAGCTGGTAATAGCGTCCTAGATGCAAGGGCGATTGGTTTTACCGATCCATCCTTTAGCTTATGTAAAATGCACGCCCCAGTACCGCTGGCTACAATGATGTCAACGTTTGAATCGTAACGAGTCAGGAACAGATCTGATGTAAGGACCTCCTTTATTTTCTCAAATGCTTCCTGGCATTCGGTTGTCCATTCCCACTCTTTTTCTTTTTTTAATAATTCATTAATTGGGGCTCTCAAACTGTGCATTCTTGGAACAAAAACGTTGTAATAATTGGCAAGACCTAAAAAACTTTGAATAGCCGACACATTTTCTGGTGCTGGCATATTCTTTATTGCCGTTGCCCTGCCTGGGTCGGGACGTCTTCCGTCTTTGTCAATTATTTGCCCCAAGTACTTGATCCTCTCTTAGGAAAACTCACACTTCGCGTCCTTTGGTTTGAATCCGTAATCCTGGATTCTCTTGAACACCTGCCAAACGTGCGATTTGTGTTCCTCAATGCTCTCACTTTTCATTAGGACGTCATCGAGATAGGCAACCGCAAAATCCAGACAATTTAACATCGTGTCCATGACCTGTTGAAAAATGAAAAGGGCGACATTAACACCGGATGGAAGTTTTAAAAATTTATATAAACCCTTGTGGGTGTTTATACAACGGAGCTTCAAACATTCCTCGTCCACGGGTATTTGTAGATAAGCGTCGCTTAAGTAAATCTTAGAGAAAAATTTTCCTCCACTGAGCTTAGCAAATATTCCCTTTGGACTTGGAAGAGGATAATGGTGATCCTTTCGGGCACTGTTCAGTCCTGTAGAGAAGTCAGCACATACACGAATTGCTTTGCTCTTCTTTTTAATATAAACTGTGGGAGATGCTCATTCGCTATATTCAACCTTTGCCAGAACTCCCATTTCCTCAAGACGATTCAACTCTTCGTCAATTTGATTTAACGAGGCAAATGGAACGTTACGTTTTTTCTTAAAAACTGGGTTCACGTTTAAGTTTAACTCAAACTTAGCAGACATTTTTGTGCATTTTCCTAGTCCTTCACTGAAAACGCCGGGAATTTTTTTTTAAGTTCACCTTTCAACTTTTCTGCTTCGTTAGTCAAATTTTCGACTTTTTGACATAATGAGTTAATAGGCATATCCCAAAGTTGAAACTGTTCTAACCAGTCAGTCTCGAACAGATTACCTGTATTCTTCATAATATACGCTTTTTAACGTTTTACCTTTGAATGACACGTTCGTTATAAATTCTCCCATAAACTTAATAGTGTCGCCCGTTATTCCTTTATCTATTCGGTTCGTTCTTAAAGTCGGCTTACCCAATTTTTTCCATGTTTGATAATTATTTATGGATAAAGCTGAACCCGAATCAAGCTGTAGCCTTATATTTTTGTTACATATTTGTACTTCAATATATTTCCTGATGTTACGACATTCTGGTTCATCAGACTTGGTAATTTTTAGAAAACTTTTTTTTTATCTTGTTCTTAATCTTGCAGTGAGAATTTTTGTGTCCCAAATTAAAACATTTTTTTTTATCTTTAAAAGGACAATCTCTTATACCAATGCAATTGACCACACCCGAAACATGGTCTTGACGGCAAAGTAACTTTATTATTTTTTGGTTGACCCTTTTTAATTTTTCTTTGGCGTATTTTTTTAATGTGAGCCACGCCACTCTGTTCGATGTTTTTCAAGTCCTCTCTGACGCTCACGAAACGTTGGCAATCTTCGGTAATTTGCTGTAACGTCGGCCTCGTTTTCAAACTTGTTGAGTACAATACGACGCATTTCGGTGTCTTTCGCTGAAATCAAACCCTGGACGAAAATAAGGCATTTAAATTTATTGGCGCCTAACTCTGCCAATTTGAAATCATCGCAGTGTTTATTGATTACACTCGCGAAAGTAGTATAATCTTCGTTTTCTTTGCGAGTGAGATTCATGCATTTCCAACACTTGTGGAACAGTGACATTTTTGGACTGAAGAGTTCTGTTAATGATTGAATCGCCTCTTTAACGTTCAAGTCGCTGGTTTGTGCCAACCTTTTCATGGTCAGTCCAATTTGCACAATCCGTATTTTATAAGTCCTCGTAACGTTTAAAGTACGAAGCGAACGTAATTTCTTTTTTTAGGTGCGTACTTGAAGTTTTCAATAGAACTCCATATAGCATTTTGAGGGAAAGTGTTTTCGCTGTCCTCATTTTGGCTTTTGTTGATTAAGTGCCTTTGCCCATTCTGTGTATGAAGGAGCAATTCCTCAAGCATCTGTTTTCTAACCAAAATATCTAAGTGCAGTTTTTTTTTTATTTTCTTGTTCATTTTGCAAACGCAATTCTGCTTGCTCTCGTTGGAATTTCTCTTGTCTTTCTTCTAAATTTGTGTTCCAAAAGTAGCTCTTGTTCCTGTTGGTGTTTTTTGCACTTTTAAATTCGTCCATTTTACTGCGGTGGCACGAAAAATTAAGAAATGAAGGGGGATTTTTATTTTTTTATTTTTCACTTAATCAAACAATAAGTCTGTTTGACTTTAACAATTCTTTTGCAGAAAAATTTAAAAGCTAGAGAGGGGGTAAATTTTTACTTTATCCTACTAGTGAAAACAATAAGTCTGTTTGACTTGTACAGTTCTTTTACTGACTTGTTGGAATGGAAAAAATAACAAGGTTCACCAACCTTCTTCTGAACCACTGAATTGACCTTGTAGAAATTCTATTGTTTTCCGGAGTTTCATTTCTTAACTGACAGTGTGGGATATTTTTTTTGCCGTAGTGTATTTTTTTGAGGAATTCCTTTCATTACCAGTGTTGTAGACACTGGTAAAAAAAATTATGATTTAACGTGAAGACCGTATCTTCGAATTCTTCGTCGCCAAGATTTTGTAACCAAGTTAATGTGTCGGATATACCCAGCGTTCAATTTAAATGACTGTTGACATTTAGTAGTCCCCCACGAGGGTAGATATAGCACAAAGCCGAGTTTAACGTGGGTCATCCGAGTCCGTAGGCTCGGCCCCAAAATCCCCGTAGAACCCGCATAAACGGGTTTGAGTCTGTCTACCTCCCCGAACGAGACTCTGCCCTTTGGCACAGCCTCGTCTGTGTTCCACTCTGCCCAAAGGCAGGGAGTTTGACCGCAGCTGCGAACTGTCACAGCCTCGGTAGAACAATCTATACAACTGTTATATTTAAGAGCCCCCCCCCCACGAGGGATATATGTGGCACAAGGCCGAGTTTTCCGTGCGTTCTCCGAGCCCGTAGGCTCGGCCAAAAAATATTCTCTTTGAACCCGCCTGCGGCAAAACCTCGTCTGAGTTCCTCTCTGCTCAAGGCAGAGTCCGACAGTAATGAACTATCTACGCGACTGTTCCCCCGAGGCTTACTTTCCTACTAATTTTGTAGTAAGTGGAAGAGTCCATAATAGAGTTTTTAGAGGGAGTATACCACAAGAGATATTATATAGATTAATCACATGAAAGATTTTCATGTTGGTTGTTTGCTTGATTCATTTTCTTTAGCGGCATATCAACCTCTATAGATTATTTAATGATAAAATCTAAGTATTTCGAACATAATTTTAAGACTTCAATTACAGATAAAATATACTGTTGGTTATTTTGCTATAAAATGTATTATTGGCAATTCTACAATAAATTTGTATCGTTTTCATTGTTTTTATATAAAACATTATTACTGGTATATTTTACTATAAAAATGTATTTTTATGCTTTCATAGTGTTTGAGCTCTCACTATTTATCCATAACACTTAACAGGTGCTGCCACCTAGTGTCAGGGTGGACCTGAGAACAACAGCAATTAAGAGGTTACCCCACGCTCCTTGAAACCTTCAGTCTCCTGATAAAAGGCTTTGCAGTCGGATGTAGTTTATCGCCATACCCCAGACAATTTTCTGATGAATCAAAAGTTTATAGTTAATCATTGAAGAAGCCGCTTTCGAATTTTACATCTATAACATACCAGTGGACTCCAACCCCGTATTGCGCCACCAAATAATTCAGCTTAAGAGCTTTAAACAAATATTAGAATAACAATCATAAATATGAATGCTGGTCGTTATTTAAAGAACTAAGAAGGCACAAATAAAAAGATTAAAAATCGACAGGTTTTTCCAATTCACTGAAACAGGCGTTAAATACATATGGGTGTTATCACTTCCTCTGTGCCTTTACTTTTTTTTTCTCTTGCCGCACCTTAAAAGGATTATGCAAATGCCGCAAATTTTTATCTCAATAAGGTCATTATTTAAAGAGGTAAGAGGGTACAAATGAAAAAAGATTAAACTTAAAGATTAAAAATCGACAGGTTTTTCCAATTCACTGAAACAGACGTTAAATACAAGAGGGTGTTGTCACCGCCTCTGTGTCTTTATTTTTTTTTCTCTTGCTGCACCTAAAGAACAATCATGAGTGCAGGTCATTATTTAAAGAGGTAAGAGGGTACAAATGAAAAGATTAAACTTAAAGATTAAAAATTGACAAGTTTTTTTTTTCCATTTCACTGTCGCAGACGTTGTCGCTTCTATTTGCTTTTTCTTTTCATCACTTTCTTTCTTTCACTGAAACCCAACCAAACAACGCCTCTTATTTGTCTTTTCCACGCGATCAGCATGGAATAGTTTATTATTTATGAACTCTTCGTAGGGCGTAAGGTACGTACTAATTAACCAAGGAACTAAAATATAAGCAGATTTATAATATAATTTGAAACTTTGTATTCGAAAATCTACAGGCGATCTCAGATTCTTCCGAAAATGCAACGAATAACTTATTTCTAGATGGACGCGTGCCTTACTATCGGATATTCCCGTGCTTAGCGCAATCTGGAACAAGGCTCCAGATAAGGGGCGTCCAGTGAGGATCGAATTTACTTAACTACGTTTCTAATACAATTAGTTTAACCAGTGATACAAGGCAAACCGACTTAATACATATTCAATAATTTAAACTTACACACGTTGATTCAGAGGCGGACACCAAATTCGAATCGAACTTTCTTTCCGTTACAATGGCCTACGGGAAGCATTTGCTACTATACATATACATAGGTAAATACAATTATATATATATATATATATATATATATATATATATATATATATATATATATGTGTGTGTGTTATGTGTGTGTGTGTGTGCGCATTAAAATTACACACAAGTTTACAAACGATTATGCAAATGAATCAAAGTTGTATCTCAATTACTGTTAGTTTTCATTGATTAGATTTTATAGATGAAATTAGATACATAGATAGATATAAACAGACTTAGGAAGATAGATAGACTAGATGAAAATGAAATAGTGACACAGATAGAAACAGACTAAGACAGACTAGATGAGAATGAGATAGATGGGTACATAAAAACAGACAGACTTGAAAAACCTGAGATAGATAGATATATTACAAAAGACTATATAAATGCCACAAATGTGTATCTCAATAATGATTAGTTTTCATGGGTTATATTTTATATATGAATTTAAATAGATAGATAGATCGATAGATATCTAAATAGATAGATGAACTGAATGAGACAAATAGAAATAGACTAATATATATATATATATATATATATATATAGCGAGAGAGAGAGAGAGAAACAGAGTGAAATAGATAGACTTGAAGAGAATGAGATAGTTTACAAAGGATTATGCAGATTTGTATCTCAATAATTGTTAGTTTTCATTGATTATATTTTATATATGAAATTAAATAGATAGAAAGATAGATAGACTTGAAGTGCATGAAATAGATAGATAGATAAGGAACAGAATTAGATAGATAGATAGATAGATAGATAGATAGATAGATAGATATGAATAGACTAAGATAGATAGATAGATAGATAGATAGATAGATAGATAGATAGATATGAATAGACTAAGATAGATAGATAGATAGATATGAATAGACTAAGATAGATAGATAGATAGATAGATAGATATGAATAGACTAAGATAGATAGATAGATAGATAGATAGATAGATAGATAGATAGATTCATGGTTGTCTTGCAATTCATCAATGGATCCGGATGTAGCTCGGCTAACCAAGTCTGGACGCACAGAGACTGGGATAGTGCGATCACCGAAAATGCCAATGACCAATGACAAAGTTGCACGGTCACGCTGTTTCCTTTGAATAATGATTGTATGGTTCTGGGTTTCTTCGAATCTTGCAGAATTTTGGTGGACATTGGAATCTCAATTAGATCGGTTATCAGAACTCTACTTTCGCATCTTTGGTCTGATCTTGCACCAGTAGAGGTTTGTTTTGATTACGCTTTTGTACGGTTTTTTTTTTTTTTTTTTTTCTTTTTGGTCAGCCTTGATTTCCTATACCACAGCGAAGATAGATAGATAGATAGATAGATAGATAGATAATGAAGAGAATAAGATAGATAGATAGATAGATAGATAGATAGATAGATAGATAGATAGATAGATAGATAGATGTCATTTTACTAAATAAGTATGACCATCGCTGAATCTTTTTACTTCCTGTGAGAACGCCAATCACTGCCACATTCATCATATGTAAATCGATGGATAGTTGGACCAATGATTTCCCTTTCCTAGTAAGATCGTAATGTCTTCATGAGTTGCATGACTCAAGTTATTTCGATGTACAATCAGCAATTTCTCACTCAGGAACTTCTATATAGCAAACTGTAAGTCTTTTGAAGAATGCTTGAAGCGTTCCCTTAGTTTTTACTGGGATCAAGTGCCATAGAAAACCATTTTCTTGGGTCGTCTGCTGCAAATGACATTGTGAAGCCTGTGGTGGTGAATGTGCGCTTCTATGTTGATTTCATTTGCCTTTTTTGCGGACATCTAGCGAACGGGACATCCAAGAATCGATCTTAAACAGCGCCTCTATATATCTGCGGTACCCAACCCATGTTTCACAGAAGTATAGCAGGAACATCAGTCCACAGATAGATAATTATATATGTTCACTTGTTAAGCTCGGAGACCAGACACAAACTAAAAAGCATTGCTTTGCCTTCTTCACGCGAAATGGTATTACAACGTCAAGTGTGCAGTGTTTATTTATAGTAACCTCATGTACAGACTGCGATAAATAAATTGTCGTCTAAATTGCGCCAAAGTGAAAACATTTTAACAGATATATTTACCAAAATTACACAAAAGTATCTTGAAATACAAGAGTAAATTTATTCAATAAAATCGCCCTTGTCTTCAACCACGATCCCCAGACCACATATGAATCTCCTGCAGCTCTTCTAGACGGTCCTCTTTTTAAGCTGGTGAATGCCGCCATAATCCTTGCCTTTGGTTCTTCTTTGGGGTTAAAGGAGTTTTTCTCTCGCTCAACTGCGCACCACACATAATAATCAAAGGGGTTGCAGTCTGGAGGGTTAGATGGAGGGTCACAGAAATTGTCTGACAGCCATGACTGGATTCTTCTGCTTGTATAGCATAGTACAGAGTCATGTCGCCAGACCTATGGTCTTCCATTAACCAGCCTCTTGACCCAGGGCAGCACTAATTCCTCAAGGCACTCCGTGTTGAATCTGAGGTACTGTGGGAAGATAAATGGATGCATAACGTCGCCATCACTCCAAACTCCTTCTTAATCCCACATAGGTTCTCTTTTAATTTTTGCATTATTACATTAAGGCGGTTATCTCCCTTTGATCGAGATAGTCACGTAGGTCATGTGACGGATGCTTAGTGAAGTTACTTCATACAGTGACGAAAGTGGCCAGTCATTCAGTCGGTTGACATCTGACAAACCGAACGGTTACTTTTTTTAAACTTAACTCGTACTGGGGCCAAATCTGCTTCTTCCAGCACATACTAGAGCTTATAGTCACATGGCGCCGTTTCCCTATGGGAGTATATCTTCCCCAGAAAGAAACTCCTAATCACAATTTGGGAAAACCTAAGTTTCCACTTCTCGGAACATGTCCCCGTTTGGTACATAGTTTTTGAATCCAGCGTCCTAAACATGGTTTCCCCAGAATCACAGAAGAATCGCCATATTATATGTAAGACCCTATCTGTTTGTTCTCATTTCACTATGATTACTGTTTAGAGATATATGATATATTTTTTTCTGTGTGGGGCATGTGTAAATATGCGTATGTTTTTGTTTGTTTTTTGTATGTCGTAATGGTATAAACATCTCTCTTAATACAAATCGTTTTTGTCATTTGTTTTCCTTTCAGCATTATTATATCATGGATATGATAGTGCCCATAATGGGGGTAATAAATGAAGAATAAGTATTTCTTCTATGGCTCTCTCCAGTAACGAAGGCCTTGTTAAGATGTACAAAGACGTCAAACAGGCTTTGTTGCTATTCATGTGGATTCATTGGGATTTGTCGCACAGTGAAAATCATTTCTATGATTCCCAGTTAGAAGCCGGAAGGCACATTGCGAATTTGACAGTATTGTGTTCACAATGAGAGAATTCATTCCAGACAGCAAAAAGCCCATCACGATTTTATCTGCTGCCGAGAGCTATATCACGATAATACCCAAAAAGCTTCCTTTTTAACTTTTCTTTTGTACAATAGTATCATGGTCGCTTCTCCCCAGGTCTTTGGAACTCTCCCAGCATTCCAGATGTTTAGGCTGATTCTATGCCTGATAGGAGCCAAGTGGTCGCCAGCATGCCGTCACTGTTTCACGGCGTGGCGATCTGATACATATTCATTAAACTTGGCTTAACATTGCAGTGCCACAACTGATTTTTTTTACAGTAAGTTTCAACATGTACAAAGCCCGGGGTCACTCGAGGCAGAGTCTTAGATTAAGAGGCAGTTTATACAGATAGTAGTAGAAGATAACGGTTAACCCTAGCCATGAACAGGTTAAGATTGTAGTGATCAGGGAAATATCCTCTTGGGTGTCAGTTAAATACAGTAGTGGTTCGCGTGGAACTTACTTCTCACCGATGAGGAAATATTGTTGATTTGCTACAATGTAAGGTACATGGCTGGTCCTAGATTAAAACTGGCGAAAACAAGAAATATAAATCGTCCGAACATTTTCCATGGAAATAGCGATAGAGCGGAGAAAGGCTTGCCATATTCCATATATGTGGGGGGGAGGGAGAAAGAGAGAGACTGTACAGTAGAAAAAATTTGTCACCCACAGGAAGTCGGAGTCGCTTTTGAACTGGAAAATCAGGACAGGAGAACTCCCGCCAAAATTTGACAACAATACCCCTTTATCGGCCTTATCTGGCGCTTGTAAACGGTACGGTAGAGGGAGCTGATCATTTTGCTTCATGCAAAAGTCAAGCCACTCAAGGTAGAGTGTTACTGAAGGTTGTTATGAGAGCAAGAGGTAAGAGGTGCAGTTTATGAAGATAGGTGGGAAAGATAACGGTTAACCCTAGACTTGAACACGTTAAGATTGTATTGACAGGGAAAGCATACACTTGGGAGCTGGTTCCATCCGCAAAGTAGCGGTACGTTGGAAGAAGCTGTTCGAGTGGAACTTACTCCTTATACACGGGGAATGAGGTTGGTTCGCTTCAGTGTACGCGAGGTGGTGAGTCAACTCATATAGAAATATTGGCTAGCAATAAATAACCTCAATAATTTTTTTTCACTTCAATCATTACTTGTTGGAGAAAAATTATTTTCCACCCCCAAGCTCTCTCTCTCTTTCTCTCTCTCTTTCTCTCCCCCCTCTCTCTCTCTTTCTCTTTCTCTCCCCCCTCTCTCTCTCTCTTTTACAAGCTGGATGTGTTGACTCTCTCTACTGCTCTATCGTTACTACTATAGAGAGTGCTCGGACGAACTGCATCTCCTGGTTGCACTAGGGCTTACCTTGACGGCTAGAACCCGCCATGCCACTAACATAGTAACAAAACAACTTAATTCTCTCTTTATTCCATCGACGAGAAGTAAGTTCCACTGGAACAGCTTCTTACAATGAACAAATGTTCTGTGAAACAGACCAAGATGGTATTTCCCCGATTATTACAATCTTAATCTGTTCAAGTATGAGTCAACCGTTATCTTCTTCTCCTATCCATATCAGCTACCACCTAAATTAATCCTCTACCTCGAGCGGCTCATGAGCGTTGTACAGGGCAAGCCTTGCTAAAAAAATATGACATAATTCAATGCGAGCTTTCTAAGAAAAGGTAGATTTAATTACATAATGTTGTTGTTAATATGAATAAATACAGTGATACATCGGCTTAAGTCGTTTCGAGTTAAGTCGTTTTCGAAGATACGTCGGTTTTGCTTAAATATTACATGGAAAATAAATGTCGCCTTAGGTCGTTTCACACGAGTTTACGTTACGTCGGCCGTTGAAAATGTCAGAGACGTCAAAACACTAAAATAACAATAAAGACATATAAAACCATATTTGAACAAATTTAAAAATAATATTATATATATATATATATATATATATATATATATATATATATATATGCTTTGAACAATAAAAATAATAAAAAATTTAAATTTTCAGTCACACTGGGTTGTATATTAATATTTTTTCGTTTTATTATTTCAATTAGATTCCTCGTCTAGTTTCGGCTAGCATGGCCATCTTCAGGAGACAAAATCTACTTGTTAGTAGCAGTGAACTACAGAAATGAATGACTTGATGGAGAAAATTAACTGTAGTTTTCATTTGTTCTTTTTTTGTATCATAAATTTTGGTCAGTCCTTGTGTTGGTCAAACAGTCTCTTTTAAGTTGTTATTTAAGATAAGAGCTGGACGGATTCATGCTGTTCTGAATTCCCTTGGTCATTTTCACAGTTTTATTGATTCCTGGAAATGGAATGTTTCTCTGTTAAGTGTGTGTGTGTTATTTGGTTCTCAGGGAGTGAGTGAGTATGATGTGTGGAAATGTGTATATTAGTATATTGTGTGTGTTATCATTTAGCTCTTTAGGGAGTGTGTGAGTATGATGTGTGTAAGTGCGTATATTAGTATGGGTGTGTATATAAATGTGAGATCTCAACCCCTCCTCATGCATGTCTGTCTTGTGTGGGTGATGAATGTGGGTAGGGCCTGATTTGTCGGGTTATATATTTATTCTATCTATCTTGTTAAATTTGTGATTAAGCCCGTCTCGATAGAATGTTTTGCGACGCAGAATCCACTTATTTTCATGGTCTTCTAAAATTTTTCTAATGCTATCTGCTCTGAACGTTTCCTATTTTCTCAATTATAGAGAATTTGGCATGGGTTATAAATCGTGTCTTCGTAGGCGGAAATGTTGTTTTACAGGTAATAATCTTTCATGAGGTGTCGATTTAATTCGATTGCGATAATTATTAATTCTGTAGTGAAAGGGCCATTCAGATTTTCCTACATATTGTTTCTGGCATAGTGTGCAATCTAGGAGATAGACTGTGTTATGACTTCTACAGTTAGAGACGTGTTAGATTTTGAAAGTAGATTTAGTGACTGAGCTAGTGAATGAATTTGTGTGTCTAATGTTGTTGCAGCATAAGCTCCTTTTGTTGTTACATGGTTGGGAAAATTCTGTTGTTTTTGTTGTTGGTTTAATACGGATTAGCTTGTCCCCTGAAATGTGGTTACTACCTATGATTTCTTTTAGATTCTTAGGTCTACGATTTTTTTTAATTTTACGTATGCACATTTTTTTTACGTATGCACATTACGTATTTTTTTTTACGTATGCACATTTTTTTTTTGTCGACTGCACAGTATAGTAGGGTCATTTGGGCACAGTCTGTGATAAAAAATGTTTTATATTATTAAACTCCCGCATTGATTTCATCCAGTTAACTGATATTTCTGACAAATTTAGGGATTGGTGGGGGTATTATTAGTTAGATTATTTTGTTTAGCTTCTTATAAATATTTTTGTTTTCATATTGTATATACACACTGGAGTTAGTTTTTGAATCGTTGTTTTATTCCCCTCCCCCTACAGACAATGAAGTGTACATATGAAGACGAGTTAGGACTTTCATAGAGACAATGAGGTATTACGGTGAATGTAGTAAGAAAGGTAAGTAAGAAGGCGTTGTTTTGGTGTAAGGAATATTGTTTGTATGTTTGGGTCAGTGTATGGGCCTTGCTAACTTTAACATTAAGACAGAAGAAGACCGTTCTTTTCCCCCATCCCCCATTTTAGCCTTGTGCCACATTTTCTGTATTGAAGCGGAAATAAATATCGCTCTTCGCTATGGTACCTAGACTTTTTGAATTTAAGCGCAGTACGAGACGGGTGTCGAGATCTCAACAATTTACAGATGTAGCCGGAACTTCTTTGCTAACAGTTTCTTTTCTCGCACCTCTCGCTTGTGGAACTCCCTTCCGGCTTTATTCTTTCCAGCCAATTTAATCTTCCAAAAATGTTAATGCAATCTCAATCGCTATCTACTGTCCTTCTGATTACACTTCTCTCGTTCCACTCATTACTAATGTTTCTATTCCTAATTCCCCCACCCTCTGTAACCCTTTGCGTCTTAGTGGCTCTACTGCCTTGCTTGGGGTGATAGTGAGTAAAAAAAAAAAATTACTTAAAAAATCTTAAACAAATTTTTACTGAAAAAAATCTTTTGAAAACCATTTCTATAGCATAAGAATTTGCAATATTTCTCATAGTAAAATTTTTGCAACGCTTTTCTATAGCAAAATAATTGACAATCTATGTTCAATATTAAAATCACTGACAATCTGTTTCCATAATAGAATCTTTTACAATACATATCCACCATAAATCATTTACAATGTGTTGTCATAGAAAAAGCATTTACAATCCCTTTACATAGTAAACTCACTTACAATGCATTTTCTTAGTAACATGTATAATAAATTTCCATAGTAAATTTTTTGCATTAGTCTCATAGTAAACTCTTTTGAAAGGAATTTCCATGGTACAATTATTCATAATAATTTTTCATAGTAAATTCACTTGCAACTTATTTTCACGGTAGAAACATTACAGTGTATTCCTATAGTAAAATTAATTTACAATATATTTTTAATAGTAAAATCATTTGCAATACATTTCAAATTAAGTTCATTTACAATGCATTTTCAAAGGAAAATTATTTGCAATAATTATAATAAAATCATTTGAAAGCCTTTTACATAACGCTATCACTTACTATACATTTTAATCCTAGAATAATTTTCAACGTGTTTACATAGCATAATCATTACGATGTATTCTCATAGCAAACTCAATTACAATGTATTTCTATATTTACAATGCATTACCATTGTAAAATCTTTTACAATGTGCATCTATGGAAAAAAACATTTATAATGCATTTCAAATCACTTACATACAATACATTCCCAGAGTAGATTTAACTACAATAGATTTTGAACATAAAATTATTTGCAATGCCTTCCCTATGCAAAATCATTTACAATGCAGTTGCATACTAAACCATTTACATTGTATAATCTATAAGAAAAGCACTTAAATTGTTTCTGCCTATATGACTTTTAGTGTTGGTTGTATTACTTTATATGTAATCATTTGATAAAATGCAAATTCAGAGGCATTTGCTTATTTAATCACTCGCGTGATGTTATCAGTTGAATGAACAGCTGGAATTGTCGCTCTGTTTCGAAAAGACCATAGAAATGAGAAACCATTTGCTTTTCTGGACAACAGCCAAGAAAAATGATTTTATATTACAGCGACATCATAATCCTTCACTTAGTAGTATTGGATTATTCCGACTTATCTGCTAACGGACTTTTCCTAAAACTCGCTGGATGGATGGCGTTGTATATAATCGTATAAAAGAAAAGGGAGCAAACCCTATTTCTCTTTTTTACTCTTTACAAAAATGGGATAGTGTAGACACAAAACATGTCTGCTTTTACCAACGGGGAGGTTTCTTACCCAACCCCCAGGCAGATGAAGTATAACATACTATACGTCAGACTATCTCCTATTAAAATAAAAACACATCCGATCAGTATAGCATCTTTACACCAGACAGATATATCACTCTACAGGAGATCTCAGTGGAACAAACGAGACAACGCCGATACAAACGAGACTCTCGTAACAAATTTGTAAACTAAATCCCTTAAACGTTATGAAAGAAACATATAAGGAGCTTTCTACTTCTTACTGAAAATAACTAAATGCGTTTTTTTTTTTAATAAAATTAAATTAATATGGAATTAAATATGGGTAACGAAACTGATATTAGAATATTTGGGGTTGTGTTTAGCTAAACACATCAAATTCCGACAAAAATAAACCATTAATGTAAGAAAAATAATTTTCTTGTCAGAATCCATCGTGCACATTTATAAATCTACCATTCGTCCGTGCATTGAATATTACTGCCATATGTGGTTTGGTGATCCTGGTTTACATCACGAGATTCTTGAAAAATCCATAAAGGGGATCCTGTAATGTAATAGATCTTGACCAGGCACTTCGAAATGACGTCTGGGTGTGTGTTTGAAGTAAGAGGGTGAGAGAATGTTAATGCCATGTCCCTTAAGAACAGAAGTGATCATGACTCCCTGCAGATTCATTTTTTTTTCTCTGAGAATAACACAGGAATGATTTCCTCTTGCCTTCTACACAGTTTTGTTTTTAATTGAGACTTGACTTTCTCCAAGGGTCATTGCCATGCAAGGCCCACGAGTCCAATCTACCTGGCTACTTAACCCATTACAGCATCACTACCTTACAATTTAAGTTTGTATGTACATATTTCTGCCAGTCTGTTCATATCTATCTATCTATCTATCTATCTATCTCTCTCTCTCTCTCTCTATATATATATATATATATATATATATATATATATATATATATATATATATATATGTCAGTCTGATCATTATCTAAGTTTATTCATATCTATCTCAGTAGTTCCTATCTATTTATCAATAAGACAGGTTCATCTGTCTCTTCCACCTCTGCTCCTTATTCATCTATCTAGCTAGCTAGCTATCTCTCCCTCTCTCTTTCTCTCTCTCTCTATATCTATCTATCTATCTATATATATATATATATATATATATATATATATATAATCGCTCCATCTCTATCTTCTATGTCAGTTTGCTACTTATCCATCTATCTATCTACTTTTATGTAGCAACTCTCTGATTCGAGACCCTCTATTTAACCCATTACAGGGTCACTACCTTTTTACCGATTTTAGTTTGTAAGTACATATCTCTGCCAGTCTGTTCATATCTATCTATCTCTCTGCATATATATATATATATATATATATATATATATATATATATATATATATATATATATATAATGGACTCTCCCGTCGGTTTGACCTATGAGGATCTGACATATTATTGATTCAGTTATGAAATTTTGCGCAATAATCTTAAGTGGCACTTAAGATCCGCTAGTGATTTACAAAGGAGCTTACATATGGTGCAAGTGTGTAAGGATTGTGAGATGAGATCACTGTTAGATTGGCTGACCTTTTAGAGCTTGCCTTTCGCTTCTTGAAGATGATTCAGACAAGCAGATTGAAAAAATTGCTGAGCCCACTAAAACACGTTGATCTCCATTCTACCTGCTCCAAGGCTAAGCGTTCAAGGGTTTTATGTGGTATACACACACACACACACACACACACACACACACACACACACACACACATATATATATATATATATATATATATATATATATATATCAGTCTGTTGATTCATACCTAAGTCGGTTCGCATCTATCAATCTATCTATAATCCATTCATCTCACTCTTCCATCTCTGCTCCTTATCTATCTATCTATCTATCTATCTATCTATCTATCTATCTATCTATCTATGTCTGTTTATCTATCTATTTATAATCTCTCCATCTCTCTCTCTCTCTCTCTCTCTCTCTCTCTCTCTCTCTCTCTCTACTATATCAGTCTCCTCCTTATCTATCTATCTATCTATCTATCTATCTATGTAAAACCTAAAATTCGACCTGTTGGTACCCCAATCACAACATTACACTGCAAAAAAGTTTTTAGAAGAGTATACGGATTATAGTAACGAATGGCATCAACATTGCGACCATGGAGTTACTTTCTTCTCTACTTACGAATTTAAATGAGGAAGAGATGGCCTCGTCCTTTGTCCCAGGGACATTTTTACGAAAATGAGCGCAGAAGACTGGCTGTAATTTTAACCCAATTCGCAGATTTCGCTTCCCGGGCTGATCACCGTAACTCTACCTGTGCTTCCTACAGCTATACACACTCATGAATATTATTCTATCTTCTACGGTTTATTATATTCACTTATGCATTTGTATTACGTTACAGAGAGCCGGCATCGTGCGCAGGCATCTTTCGTTTGAACGGATTGATTGAACAAATTATGGCCAACAGTGCCAAATAATGCGTTCGCCAATGATATGCATATCCAGATCTTAACGAGAAAGCGGACAGGAAACGCCTGCATCGGAACGGTAGCCATTTCTCGACACAGCTCATCGTCAACACCCCTTTTCCCCTCCACCAACTGCCACCGTGAGTGGAAGTCCATCCGGGGGAAAGTAAATACATAGTTTAGCACATGGTTGTGGGATTGATTCGATGTTATCTATTCGGACATTGGAGTTTAAGTGTCGCGAACGACGCGCGTTGAAACCTCGCCGAGAAAGTGAGAAGAAATTGATCGTCAAAATGCCGCTCCGAGGGAAAGGAAGAAAAAAAAGAGAAAACAAAGCAAAATATACACCTATATGTCTCTATGAATTATATATATATATATATATATATATATATATATATATATATATATATATATAGAGAGAGAGAGAGAGAGAGAGAGAGAGAGAGAGAGAGAGGGAGAAAAAAGATAGATAGATAGATAGATAGATAGATAGATATAGAGAAGAGGTTATTGTTGTTCCAACGAGAGAAAAGTGTATATATTAAAAAGAAGAGAGAAACCGCAAACGCTTTTACTTGTAATATGGATTTTTTTAAAAATATTTATTATGCTTTATTTTCCATACTTTTGCAACACACGTTTCGGGTCTCGGGACCTTCTTCAGGCAAAGTGTGGATATTTCCACATGTTAATTAAAATTAATTAATTTTCCTTATGTTTTTCTATGTACGATATTCTCGATAATAAACATATATATATATATATATATATATATATATATATATATGTGTGTGTGTGTGTGTGCGTGTGTGTGTGTGTGTGTGTGTTGTCGAGAAAGCAAAAGAGAACATGTGACGCCGGAAGACTTCTTCTCTGTTTGGAGTGTAAGCGCTGAGGAGCTGAGTAACCAGATTTGGGCCCAGGCCACAAGCGTCATATTTGAGAATGCTTCCCTGCATTATTTAGCTGTCCAACAACAAGTTGGCCTCTTGTTAAGCCAAGCCGCTTCTTTTGGTCGATCTTTTTCACCTTCTGCTTCTGGGGTCACGCCACGCAAAATAAAATCTATTTACCGTCTGAATTGAGAATGATTCTTCGACATGATATAGGTAATGACTTTACGTCGGCCGCGCGTCTGGCAAAGTTTGGTAATCAACACGATTGCGTGTTTCGGAACTTCGCAAACAGGTCGATACAAAGGGTTAATGGATTTTTTTTTTCCTTGTTTTGATCAATTTGGCATAAAAAGTAAAGTGTTCAGCAGACGCTAGTCTGCACTTGATAAATGTACAAGCAGTGTTTGTCGGGTGGAAGTTTTGTGAAGAAGCGGGCTCAGAATAATCAACGTGTAATAAAAGCCGCGCCTCGACGCTGAAATACAGACATGGAGAAGACGGGAGGACATAGCTTTTGAAAAATGTCGCTAAAGACAGCCAAAACACGGAAGGTGTTTAAAAGATTGGTGTCGACTAATAATCAAAGAAATGCGAGTGACGGTCGAGTAAAGACGGAGAAAAGAGAGACGGGAATTTAAAAATAATACCTAAAGAAATCAAAGTTTTATAACAGCACCAAATGTTCTTATAAAAACAACTAAAGCAAGGAACCACGTTCGGATGAATCAAAACTAATTTTTTATACTAATGTTCACCTAATACAAGGCTCAAGAGCCACTGCCGCCTGCTATGAATATAACAGTAGCAAGTAGAAAGCGAAGATTATAAGGATCCGTAATTTAGGTAACGATTGATCCTTGACGTGAAGCGGTTAAGGCTGGCGTTTGGGTAAGAAAACACGTGGATGCCTGTCCCACAAAACAGCAGTTTGGGGGAAAAAAGCTGAGTGGAACTTCTTCCTTACAATTGGAATACGGATGGAATTAGAGTGGTTCGATACTCGACTATTTTATATGCGCCCTTTTGTTCTTTTAGTCAGCAATGTATATGACACTCTTGGGCTGATGTTTATCATTGAAATGGAGCGATGACAGTGAATTAATCACCACGCCCACTGCTAAGAAAGTCGCTTCACCGTATCAAACCGCCAAAATGTTTCTCGCCATTATCCACCCTGCACATTTATAAACCTACTATATCTGGTCTTGTGTCCCTACTGTGAATCTCGTCATTCTTGATAATTTTTTTTAAAGCAATTTACCCCAAACAAGGCGGGAGTGCCACTAGCACGCAAATGGGTTTAGAGAGGATTGAGAACAAAAATAAAGAGGCGTGTTTGAGGAAAGGATAGAGAGAAGGACGGGGAACAAGGTCAGGGTGTCAGATATCGATTGACATTACAATATTTGGGGATTATAGTTATCGAGGAAGAAAATAAGGGGAAGGGAGTTCTACAGACAGGAAGTGCGGGAGAAGCTGTTTGAGTAGAAGAGACGGTTACATTTAACTGTTTTGATAGTGAAAGAGTGGGACCGAGATACCAGCCTAGTAGCTCGCTCAAATTTATGCAGTCCGGGAACCAGCGAAAGTAGCTCGTCAGAACAGTTACCGTGAAAGTACTTGTAGAAGAGACAGAGGGAAGCCATAGCACGTGTGTGGGATAGTGATTGTAGACGAGATGCCAGAATAGGACCTATCATCTTGCATATTCGTCTCTGGATTTTGTCCAGGACCTCGAGACGTACAGCGAGAGCACCAAACCATATATGACAGCAATATTCCATGCAAGGACGGATGGTTGATTTATAGATTTGAATATTGGAATCAGATGAGAAAACTTCCTGGTACGGCACAAACTTTTTTTGCGGCAGATGAAGCTATTGATTCAATGTATCTATTTCACCTCAATGTCAGTGGACAGCGTGAGACCAAGCAAGGGTAACGAGGCGCTAACGAGGAGTTGGGAATCAGCCATTCTAGGTGGGGGGGATACGCAGGGCGCGTTCTCTGTGCTGGGTAAAGGGGAGCAGAATTCAAAGAAGGATATGCAATATAAGCAATCCTGACCTGGCATCTCGACTTCAGTCACTTTCTCACCTACAAGACGTGGCTTCCCTCTGTCTTTTCTACGAATATTTTCAGGGTAACTGTTCTGATGAGTTTTTTTTCCTCTGATTCCCCGACTACATGAACTGAAGCTTTCTACTAGATTGGCAATTAGGTCTCACCGTGTAACTGTTGAACACTTCCTGTTATTTGTGTGAATTTTTTCTATAAGCAGCTACCATATTAACTTACCATTTTAAAAATGGCTTAATGGAATTATTATGAGCAAAATGGCCAGTAACCTTGCTTCAAATATCTTACAGCGAAGCAGTGGCAAAGCATCGGCGACTGCTACTGACTGCTGGATGCTATGATTATATTTGATTTTAATCTCCCGCCAAATTTACTCTAAACTTAATCAGGAAATGTTGTATAAATTTATCAAGGAAAGAGATGACAGCAAATTAAACTTTCCATATTAGACGAAAAGATCTTTAAAGATGCATGTCTGTTTACAATCTTAAATTGTTCATTGCAGTAGTAAGGAATTCGCGGAGTCCCGTTTAGGTACAGTGTAATTCAATTAAAATAAATAATGAATAAAACCTAATAAATAAAGATATATTTATTGCAGAATAATTTTATATGGAAAACAATGCATCCCTTTTTTGAAATGTACGTCACTGGTGGACACCTATTCGCAACAAGAGAGAGTGAAATATATTCATACATCCATAAAAATGAGAGGGTGTGTAAAAAAAGTAATGCAATTTGTTTTATTATATAAGAAATAGGCAAAACAATCAAATATATCTTACATCGAAATATAGCTATATATCATAGGTTCACATCCCTACGTCTCAACATAGTCACCACCTATGTCGATGATAGTGTTCCACCTAACCCTCAGCTGGCTGGTGATGTAGCCAATTCTGACAGTAGTTTTTATTTATTCATCCTAATCTTTACGCATTGCTCTAGTCTAAAGCGTTTTTCAGTATTTTGACAAGAGTTTCTCCCCGGCAACTATTTTGGAGTAAATAAGACACACCCCGGTAACACAAACGAGCTAGGCAAGACGCCTTAAATAAAGAATAAAGAAGTGAGCCGGAGCCGGAGCCGGAGCCGGAGCAAATCCGTTGGAGTTGTCGCGGACAATTTGTAATGAGGTCATGGCTAGAAGCCTAAGCAAGATATAATATTATAACCGCTAGGAGCGAGTTATGACAGTAACAAAGAACTCAACTGATGCTCTTTCCAGCGGGGAAGCTACTTTCATATCAGCAAATTTATTAATATATCTGAAAGAAAAATTAGTTAATGTTCGAATAATTTCGTTGAGAAATGCGTCTCCTATGAAAAAGTTGCATTACATTTTTACTTATCCTCGTATATAATAACACATTTCTTATATGATCTTGTATATCGAATTATTAGGAATTGGGATTAGCGCGCTCAAAACAGTGTGGATATCCTTAAAGCGTTTCTTTTTCGTAACACGTCACCGATAAAAAAAGACATTAGAAGCAAAAGACACTGAGAATAACCACGGACAGAATATAAGAGCAACAAAGCTGATTCAAAAATGGTGTTACACAGTGTACACAAACAGCGAGCATGTGTAAATGGGTGTCAGAACAGGATTTAGGGAAGATAAGAAAATGACAACATTTACTAAAAGCTGTAAAAGGCAGATAAAAGTGGAGAACCATGATCGCCACCTGTCATGAAGGAATTGGGCTCAAAGAAGAACAAGAAGATTATTCCCTCTCACCAAAAAAAAAAAAAAAAAAAAAATATTAAAATTCATTTCGCTGTAATTTAAAATTCAAGATGGCACTGGAATGTCAAAGAGGAGCGAATGGATAATATTGTCTTTGGCGGTCTGTCAAGCAAGAATTAATCCAGGAATTAGAATAAAGGCTAAAACCAAATGCCGGGCATGATCAATTGATATTTCATTAGAGATCAGCTGATATCATTAATTGATCATTTAGACCTTTTTTTTTTTTCCAACGATATGGGCATCATTCATTCATGATTTAAGTTTAAATTATTAATTGGCAATTCTAGGATTCCTTTCTTTCAGGGAGCATTTGCCGGCAAATAAAGCTTGACAAACAATCCAAAGACTTCATGAAGAGTTCACAAGAGGCAAAACAGGCGCAAAATGGTAACCCTGTGTTAAAAAGAATGCAAAACTCCATTGCGCATAGAAGACTTTAAGAAGTATCCTATTATATCTGTCTATATATCTGAGATCAGGTATTGTAACGATTTACTATGTCCTTGGGGGTCACATGGCCTAGCGGATGAAAGCGTTGGCTGAAGTAATTCAGTGACTTGACCTAAAGAGTTGTGAGTTCAATACCTCGGCGAAGCAGAGGTGAACAAAAAGATTATCGAGTTTCTAAAGTAAGATAAGGGAAACTGTGACATCCAAAATGGCATGGCACGTGAAACTAGAACAATCTACCCCGGTGGATGAAGTAATGGGTTCGGTTCGAAATTCCAACGTATATAAACTGAAGAAGGCTGGAGCGTACAATGGCCGAAACGTCACGAATATGGAACAACAGTCCAAACAATGTAAAAAGTATCCTACTGTTAAAATATATTAGATTAGGAATCTGTTATTTGTTTTATTTCCTTTTTTTTTTCTTCTTCTTTATTTTCATAATTTAGAATCGTGATACCATTTTTGTATAGTTCTGGATCTAATTAAAGCGAGAATATGAATAACAAAACTGTCACAATGAATTTTATTGTTGTTTTAACTGTTTGGTGTGTGCATTTTTACAAACGTTTAAAGTTTTAAGGCATGACACTGTTGAAATATCTGGATAGGTTTTCTATGTGCGGTCTCTCTTCAGAACGTGGACGATCATGGCTCTCCACAATTTCCTGTTCTTTGTAGTTCATGATAAATATTGACATTTTGTTATCTCTCCTAAACCTTGCTCCGTCATACTCATGCTCGCTAGGTAAAGTTACGCGTTATTTTCTTCTGTCCATCTTGTCTTCGTTCTATCCCATGTGTTTCAAATTTTCCACGCCCCCTTTCCTCATTATGCACCCAAGAAGCATCAGTTGTCTCTTCCTGAGGTTAAGTATCTTCCTGATGTTAAGTATTGTGTAAGTGTACTAACTAATGTGTTTACTAACTTTTATATCTTATATAGCCTATGTACTTTCCAGGAGATAACTGATAACTGACATCCATTAATCATGGCACGTGGAACTAGAACAGTAGAGCGAAATAAAGGGTTCAGTTCGACATTACAACCACCTGAAGAAAGCCGGAGCGTACAACGGCCGAAAAGTTGTAATAAATATGGCGACAAAGATGGGGACAATAGTCTGAATACTGTAAATAATGTGCATAATATCTCATCTCAGGAATATAGACAGATATTTTTTTCTGTTTCTTAATACTTTGCTTAGTTTTTGGAAGGCATCTTTCGCCATTCCCATGACGCACTTTTCGTCCTCTGTTAAAAAAAAAGATCCTAGATATTCAAATTGTTTTACCTGTTTGATTTTGATACGATGGTCGGCTGGAAAGTACATAGGCTGTTCAAGATATAAAGGTAACAGCCTACTCTCGTACCAAAATTTGTAAATTGTACGTTGAGCTATTCTACTACGAGCTCTATTCATCAGCATCTGAATGATAGATATAATATCAGGGTTACATATTAGAGGGGTTTTTACATAGGCAGGTATATTGTAGGCCAGCATTTCTAAACCCTTTTCAATTCACTGATCGAATAACTAAAATTGTGGGGTGGATTTGAAATGTTAATAAGGAAGAATAGGTACGGAAATTTGAAAATAGAAAAATAATCAAGAAATCTCTTGAAATAAGCATTTATTTTTAAGACATTACATTGCTTGGTGCTTCTAGGTTTTTTAAGGATTATGATTTTTTTAAATATAAAAATAATTCATAAATGACTCTTCTGTCAACTTGAGGCAAACCCAGTTACATTTCAGGGTGGTTTAGAGCGCCTGGGTACACCGGTTGAGAAACCCTGTTGTAACTGATAAAAATACTTCTTTTTTCTTGCTTATATATATATATATATATATATATATATATATATATATATATATATATATATATATATATATATATATATATATATATATATATATATATATAACGAGAAAAAATGCGATAAGTAGCAAAGACTGGACAGTTCTGGCCAATCCTATCCGCAAATCAACGAATGCGATCTTCTAAATTAATCTAGAATGAGTTCAAGACGGGAAGACATCAATGTGATTAATTATGGCGTGTCTGTAAAAATGTGACTTGATCTGCTATGGACTTTGGTTAACAATGAAAACTTGTGCGGTACACTCACCGCTTCTCATCTTTCATCTCGATCCATGAATTATGAAAAGATCACAGGAAAAAAGCAGCCTACAAATTTTCATTTAACCTATCCTCTTCTCCGTCAACAATAAATCGTCTTTTTCTTCTCGAAACTAGAAATCTTCTAGACTTTATAACCCTTCATATAGTTCTTTCATTCATCGCTTTACTAGACAGCTTTATGGAGGGAAAAAAAAAAGAAACCTTCTACTAAATGCTAGCGTTTAGCAGATGGAGACAAATCGATGTTCGATGACAGACTTTTATATAAGTATAGTTTGCTTTAGTATTGAAATTGTTTCAGATGATATCTTTCAGCGTGATGTCCGTTCAAAACGCTGGGGATCATGATTATCCATAGCTTCCTTCTCTGTTATATCTGTGTATTTCCATGCATTCCTGGGAAAAATAGGAAAGTGGTTTCTCGGTTCCGTCTCTAGAGTTATGAATTCAATGTTTTCCTTCTCACAGTTGCTCAACAAGGATGGAGAGCCCAGTTTAACCCAGTATTTGACCCGTAAAGGCATTAGGTAAGGCAATAGATAAAGCCGGAATTTGAACACTGCATACCGATTAAACGTTCCTCGCAGAACTCTGTTAAATAAGATACCTCAAATAATTCTTTGAAAAAAGAGCATATCGGGATGAAAAAATGCCCCAAACTTAATAAAAACAAAGTTTTATTGTCTAAATGTTTATGTTATTATTAAGAGGAAAGACCAAAGTATTTTTTTACTATTTTATTAAATTTCTTAATCCTTTATAGCACGGTTCGGTATTCTGGTTAAATATCTTGTAATTCTTACGTTAGCCGTGGGTTTGGAGGACAACAATGATTAGTATAGGACATTTTAATGTATTTTTTTGAGGTAAAATCCCCATCGATTGAGTAATTCTTGCAAAATTCAAATAACTGTCGGATTTTAATGACATTTTCAGGAATTATTCACAAATGAATGAAATTGTTTTAGAAATATTTTTTTTTAAATTTTGGTAGAAATCTTATTTTTATTTACATCTGTTACCCCACCCTTAGTTAATTAATGACATTTTCAGAAATTATAATTTCTCAAACTCGCGAATGCCTTAAATAAACAGCTTAATATTCGTCAGATGAAATTTTAGAAAAATATACTTTAGTGTTGAAAGATAGGAGCAAGGGGGAAGACATTGATTAATTGGAAAAGTTTTTTTTAATTGCTTTTATGAATAATATATATTAAGGACGATATTGTCTTAAGAAAAAAATTTTTTCGATAAAGAATTAACTTTTACAAGATTATTCATTATTTTACAATTTTAATTAGAATAATTTATAAAGTTTGTAAATCTTTAAAAATACATTTACAGTGGTGTAAGTTTTAGGGAATATTGTTAAGTAAAACTATATTTATTAATCATATATTGCAAACCTTATTATAATCTGACAACTTTGAATTTTGAATTCTTTTTGTATGTATATAAACATTGCCAATTTTGTAGATATGGTCGCCTATACACAACATTAACAAAAAATAAGAGTGATATTAATAGTAAATTTAAAGCCGAATTTCTCTAAAATTCAATTTGGCTAAATATAGAGATCAAATATAATCTAAACATGTGAGATCATACTCCTTCATCATTAGTTCTCATCATTATAATGTTTTAGATTAAACCTATGGAATTAATTGTTTGTTAAATGCTTTTAAATTAGGAATTACAACCTTAGTTGTGGCAGCAGTGAAACTGTTATCGATGCAGGAAAGGAGATCTGCTAACCGCGTTTCAAAACAATTTTTTCAAGTATAAAAATAATTAAATCTACAAAAATTACAAGTCTTTGTACAAACGTTGCTTGTCTACGATTTATTACTGCTTGTCAAGATTTATTACGTAAAATATACAATTGTGGCACAAGGCCAAAAAAGTGGGGAATGCGATTGAGGCTAGTCGTCACTTATTATCCTATACTTAGGTAATTCGATTCACGATCCATTCATTCGTTACAATTGACAATCAATCCTCCATACACCATAATACCGCATACTCTCGTGGGGGGGGGTTACTAAAAAACGCACATCATGACATAAAAATTTCATTTAATGATTATAAAATACTATACAATGAAAAAACGGCTGCACTGGTAATGAACGCACCAAAATGAATGAAACGCCGCCAGCGTGAAGGCATGAACCTGAAACGTGCTTAAATATAATGATGATCTTGTTCATTTTGGAATTCTCCGTTAGATGATTATTTACTAAGAGGAATTAATCAAAGAGCTTAATATAAATCTTATGGAACTCTCCTGTCATCCTTTTCATTCCCCTGGGCCGGGAAGTTAATAATTTATTTACGTAACTATCCTCAAGCCTTTTACGGGCAGACAAGTCGGTACATTCTGAAAATGTTTTCAGAATGTGTACCTTAACATCCTTGTCGAAATTACAGTCGTTTCAGCCTTGGATTGCTAGTTGCCATCCAAGGCTATAGAACCCACTCTGTCCTGCTATTTAACCATAACTGGAGGGAGAAGAAGAGGATTCATACCTTCCGCCATATTTTCGACCTTCTTCTATATGTAAGCTACGTTTAGAATATCCCCATACATAAAGATGCGAAAACGATATATAAATTTTTAGATATCAGGAAGATATTTTGGAGCCAAAAACAATGACAAACTGGAAAAAGATTTCCATGTGACGTGTTTCGTCTTTTAGGACTTCATCAGACTAAAGGGATATTTACGCTGATGCGATTGCATATGCCAACGAAAGAGACGACACGCTGAGAATTTCTTCTCATAAAAATACCTAAAGATGTATAAACAGCGGGATATGCATAAAATGGCTGCACTGGTCATGAAAACGCCAAAATGAATGAGACGCCGCCAGCGTGAAGGCATGAACCTGAAATGTGCTTAAATATGATGATGATCTTGTTCATCTTGGAATTCTCCGTTAGTTGATTAGTTACTAAGAGGAATTAATTAAATAGCTTAATATAAATCTAATGGAACTCTCCTGTCAATCTGTTCATTCCACCGGGCCGGGAAGTTAATAATTTGCTTTCGTAACTATCCTCAAGCGTTTTAAGGGTCGAAAGGTTGCTAGATTCTGAATAATTCTTTTCGGAATATGCGCTTTAAGATGCTTCTCGAAATTACAGTCGATTGTAATAAAATATTCTGCAAGCTCTGTTGATGTCACATTATTGTGCCAGACATCATACCTGTGTCCATTGAATGTTTTATTTAATTTTCCTGTTGTACAGTCCGCATAAATCAAGTCATGTTTGGTTCATTTGGCGGTGTATATTAAATGGGAATCAGTACAATTACAAACCTCTGTAGAAATCGTGATGTTTCGCTTTGAATTTGTGATAAAATTAACTTTACTCGTGTGCTTGCACAACACTACATTTCGAAGGCAACAGAGACAGGGGAATGCAGTGATTAATAACAGCCTGTGTAAATGGATATCAGAACAGGGAGTGCGAGGGATAGTGAAAAGACAAATAACTGCTAAGAGCTACAAGTTGTGGTGAGCCATGTAACCCCCCCTCCCCGCCCCCGGACGCCATGAAGAAGGAGAGCGACTAAATCGTTAAAGATCGTAGCGTGAAGTAAAACTATTAGAATAATTTGTACAAATGTACGCAGAAAGAAATGACAATAAATCGAAAGATACATGATCGCCTAAGCGTGTATCACTGACTGACGGGCAGTACTTAGATCCAATTAATGTTAAAAAAAATACAAAGGAATTATCATTCAGTTGATACATGATACTCCCCACGGTTGGTAAAGTTCCTTTAGAACTATTGCATGTTTTTTTTTATTTGTTTTTACCAGAGCTCATATTGCAATTCTTGTTGTTATTATAATGATAACAGCAAAATTGCAAGATGAGAACTGGTAAAAAATTGTAACTGAAGATATTAGTTTCATAATACCCAGAAATTCATACGAGGACACATGGTACAGTGGATAAAGACGTTAGATCCAGTGAGAGGACCCAAAGAGTATGAGTTCAATACCTGGTTAAGGCGGTGAAGAACTTGGTGAGGGAAATTAACAGGAGATAACTGACATCCATTGGCACGTCTACATCAGTGAGCGAAATAAAGGGTTCAGTTCGACATTCCAACCAACTGAAGAAGCCTGGAGCGTACAACGGCCGAAACATTGTAATAAATATGGCGACAAAGATGAGGACTATAGTCTGAATAATGTAAATAGTGTACATAATACCTCATCTCAGAAATGTAGACAGATGTTTACACATATATTAATTTTTTTTAGACGTGTTTTCAACATTAAGCTGCAACCGTAATATATTCATGGAGCAACGACTTACAAGCTAATTTCAGGCAACTTCTATGTTTTGGCCCGCGATTCGTCGCTTTGCTGCTTCTGCCAAAGCTTAATTCCGGCGATTGGCGATGCTACAATAAAACAAAACGTAATCTCGCGACATAAATTCTGGTGCTAAAATTCTGCACCGCTAACAGTGCAGTTTTAACATGGCGAACGCCAGCTCTGAGCACTTTACTGAAAAGATGCGCTGAAAGGGAAGCGGTTAAATACCGCATTAAATTAGGCATTGTCATTTGGCTCCGTGATAGAATAAAGCATGCTTAGTAAATGCCAATTCAAATATATTGATAAACAAAACGAATCCGTGCCTGTTCATTCTGGAAGTAAAAATTGGGAAGAGAATAAATATAAAAATTCACAAATGATATATATATATATATATATATATATATATATATATATATATATATAGTGGACTCAGCAATTTTCAATCTGCTTATCTGAATCATCTTTAAGCAGCGAGAGCAAGATCTAAAAGGTCAGCCAATCTAACAGTGATCTCATCTCACAATCCTCACACTTGCCCCATATGTGGCCTCCTTTGTAAATCACTAGCGGGTCTTAAATCCCACTTAAGGTTATCGCACAAACTTTCATAACTGAATCAATAAGCTGTCAGATCCTCATACGTCGAAACCGACAGGAGAGTCCATTCTTCTTCTTCTTCTTCTTCTTCTTATTATTATTATTATTATTATTATATATATATATATATATATATATATATATATATATATATATATATTAGGAAATAGATTAAATCCGAGAAACTTTTAATTTATTTGTTTAAACGTTACTTTTAATGGATACTCATATTTGAGTAGATGATCTATTTTATTATTAAACAGTGTATTTAACTATTTACATCTACCGGCCTGAATATATAAGAAATCTTGTTAGGAAAAGTACGTGGCCATCGGCAGGATTCGAACCTGCATCCCCTAGAAATTTGGTAGAAGTATGTGCTTCTCCGATAAGAATTAATTGTCGGAATTAATCAATTTCATAATATGTTGTCAATGTTTACGTTAAGATACATTTCGTGAGCAGATATTACAGTTCGGGAAAGATCATCGAAGGCCGGTAAATGTCATTAATACTGTTTAATTAAAAAAAAATAAATAAATCAGTGCATTTACTTAAATAAATTATCACCTTCATCCCTAGAATCCCCTGACGCCAATTCAGTCGGGTTTCGATCCTAGCTAGAGACAACCGGATGTCTAGCCACACTGATGAGCTGTGATACAGCGAAACAGTCTGTCTGTGGTTGACAATATAAAATGCTCCTTCAAAATTTATTTCGGTTCAGCTCTTTGGGGAGGAAGTGTGGGTTTGTAAACGGTGATTATTACAGCTAATAATGCATGACTCTTCGCTAAATCGAACCGAGTTCTCTCAGTCACTGTGTGTTTATCTAAAATTAAATACGCTTTAATACACTTTCATTACCATGCGCCAACGGCTTAGTGGTAGAATCCCCGACTGACGCCAATTCAGTCGGGTTTCGATCTTAGCTAGAGACGTCTAGCCACACTGTGATACAGCGAAACTGTCTGTGAATGAAATATATATATATATATAAGCAGATATGATCGACCGTAAAAAATCGTCGAGGGTGTGTTTATAAACACAAGTTCAGATTTTGTTAACCAGACGCTTCTTTATGGCTCAATGGTTAACAGCACGTCAGATCAAATACTGCTTCCCAGTGGGGTTTCAAGTTTGATCCCTGTATGGGAGGTACATATTTTCAGGCCGGTAAATGTAAGTAATGCTGTTTAATTAAAAAAAAAAAAGCAGATCATTTACTTAAATAAAATATATCTCTAAAAAATAACGTACAAACGGAATATATATATATATATATATATATATATATATATATATATATATATATGTACGAATAAAATCTTCAATACAATTGACTCATTATTGTTCATATGAAAATATACACGTGTCTATACTTCGCTATTAGCGCGCAACTAAAAAAAAAAACGTAACTACTTCCGACGGAAGTCACAGTAGCGACATCTAGCGTGGTGCGGATGCGGTGGTAAACTTGACAGCGTGTATTTATTCGTATCGATGTACAGTTTATCAATAGATGTCCTTTGTTATCGAGGTATCTACACATTGGCTAAAAGAGCCATCTGTGTTTGTTCGTGTCAAAATCTATCAACGGTTGATCTTATCAAGTGGTGCGTATTTGTTCGTATTTATCAATCGATCTCCCGCTACGTGTATCGATTAAATGCGACATATTTATGCGTACTGAACTGACACATGTCATCTCCCTCTCTCCCCTTCGTTCTAAAGTGTGGTCGATACAATCGTTTTGCTATCAGCCAAGCCATTTTATTACATTTAAGAGCAGTTGGGTGTAGATTGGCGTGAGAGATCTTTCTTTCTTCATTTTTATTTCTTTATATATATATATATATATATATATATATATATAGATCTTTCTCTCTGTGTGCCATGTTCTTTCTATATGTATTCTCATCTCACCATGTGCCATATTCAATTGTGACTCTTCACAGCTTCTTGTCTAGTATTGCTCATTTCATACTTTCTTTATACGTTTCATTGTGCATTATTTATGAGGTATCGGCAGAATATTTATATATATATATATATATATATATATATATATATATCAAATTAAAAAAGAAAGAACAGACAGATTTATAATCCACAGGTCTTTAGCATTTAAGATATATAAAGTTATATAAAGTGTGTTTCATTAAGACGGATCAAAGTCAGCAGTAAATAAATCAGTGTTAATGGTGAACATTTATTTATTTCTCTACTGTTATTTAAGTCATGGCAATTATGTGTGAAAAATAATATTGCCCAAATGTCCGCCAAGGCTTGGGCGGCACACTTCCAATCGATGGTCAAAATTTTTGATGACGTCTCTGCATAGTTGCTCCTCGATCTCACCAGTATGCCTTATTATCACATCCTTCAGCTGTTAAATTGTTATTGGCTTGTTGGCATAGACTTTACTTTTGAGATGACCCTAAAGGAAGAAATCTAAATGCGTCAAGTCGCAAGATCGTGGTGGCCAATTGACTTCGCTGTTTCGAGAGATGATGTGACCTGAGAACTTCTTATTCAATAAAGCCATTGTTGCATTGCCTTATGTGGCATGTGATACCGTCCTGTTGTGAATCCAAATCTTCGACATTAATAGCATTCAATTCAAATTGAAACTGCCGAAGACTTAAGTTGTTAAATCTGAAAGAAAAAGAAAGAAATCATTAGACGCTTAAACTTAATTCACATTTAAAATCGGTCCAAGTTATTGGAACACCCTTTATATATCGTTCTCCCCATGTTCTCTCTCTCTATATATATATATATCCCTATTTTTCTATGTGCCATATTCAATCGTAACACTCCTCAGCTTCCAGTCTTTTATTGCTCGTTTTATACGTTCTTTTTACGTCCTCCTCGTGGCAGTGGCGATTAAATAACACGAGTGTTGAATCTTTATTACATAACATTTAATTTCAGATTTCGTCAGTTATTCTCATTCAGTCTGTTTCGCGAATCCCCCACCCACCGTCCCCGCTCCGATATGCAAACCTTGTATTCGCCGTCTGCGGTGTATGACAGACTGCTTACAATTGAGACAGGTGTTTCTAAATTCATCTTCCCAATATTCTAGTTCTCAAGATTGCAATACTGTATGTAGATGTAAGGTTACGTACTTCTGCATTCGGTGGTTGATATTGACTGTACGTCAGCCCTCTGATGCACCTGGTTTCTCTAATGTCTGGTGTATCTTTCAGGCTATCTCTGTTGCAACATCGTACAGCATGATTTATTGTCACCATTTGTCATCATGGCATTTGTTCCTTCGTCCATTTCCTGAAACGTGTCAATAGGTTTTTCGCCGCGTTCGTCTACTTCTTTTACCTACGATGCATCCCGTGTGCTTTGAATTCTCCAAACCTTCTTTCCGCATTATATATGCAAATTATTATATCAGCTCTCTCTTTTTGACTATTGACGAAAGTTTCCTTGTCGTTTCTATTCTCTTAACACTTCCCCATTCATCAAATACTCCGTCTATGATAGTCTCCAAATTTGGCGTAGAACCGCAGCTAAATCATTTTAAGTCGTTTTGCGTTGGTAACAAAATTGTTCATTGTCATTCACTGTCATGCGATTGATTCTTCAAAGGCTTTTCCAAATCTGTATTATGAGTTTTACTCTCTCTCTCTCTCTCTGTCTCTGTCTCTCTCTCTCTCGCTATATATATATATATATATATATATATATATATAGTGGACTCTCTTATCGTGAACGATAAATGAGGTTCAGCATTGGATGGAGCTATTGTGGAGAAAATCAGGTAAGGGAAAGACATATTTCATTTACGATTTCTTAAGTGCAATACTAGACCAGCCTTGCTTCGGGCGACAAAGCCACACTGTCAGATGAATTTTATTAAAGCAGGATTTTGATGACATCTCTGATTCAGAGACGAAGCTGATCACGGTGCTTCAGTCTACTGTCTTCAAAGCCCTTTCACTTAATGAAACATGTCTTATGCCACTCCTTTCGGTTTGATGCTTCGGCTTCCCAGGTTTTCAGATCAAAGTTGAGAGGCTTCAAGTTGGCTTTCAATTTGTCTTTGTAGCGTAAGAGTGGACGTCCAACTGAATGTTTGGAGTTTGGTAGTTATCCATACAGCAGCTTATTTGGAAGCCTATGCTCACCCATTCTCACAGCATGATCAGCCCATCTAAGTTGTATCTTTGCTATAATGGTTTCGAAGCCTGTCATGTTGTTGCACTTCTTCAGTATTTCACTATTCTTGACCCTGTCATCCTATTTTATATCGCATATGGCACGGAGACAGCACATGTGAAAGGTGTCAAGTTGATTTATGTGCTTCCAGTACAAGGTCCAAGTATCAGCATCGTAGAGAAGGGTTGAGAGAACGACTGATCTGTATATGTATATATGTATCTGCATATACATATATATATATTCATGAATTATTCACACAAAAACAAAAGCAAAGGTTAATGATTTAATTGGCAAGAAATCCATCATCGCAAACAATTCAAATAATATACAAAAACCTCCGAATCCGTTATGAATGAATTGATCCTTGTTTCGGCAGAAATTTATGGAAACGCACAACCTTTAAAAATTTAAAATCAAACTCAGCGTTGCTACTGCGCGCTCCAAAAACAATAACTCATTTCCAATAGCATTTTCGGATACAACAATACATATATTTTCGTTGTCCTCTTATTACTAAGAGAAAAAACAAGAGCAACATCTATTCTATACCTGAAGATGTCTGTAGGAACAGACGAAAGCTTGTAGTAAAAATAAGAACTAATACGGCAGAAATTTATGGAAACAAGGATCAATTCATTCATAACGGATTCGGAGGTTTTGTATATTATTTGAATTGCTTGCGATGATGGATTTCTCATAATTAAATCATTAACCTTTGCTTTTGTTTTTGTGTGAATAATTCATGAATTTGTAAATTGATTGCACGTTTATCGTAATATATATATATATATATATATATATATATATATATATATATATATATATATATACGTATGGAGTGTGATTTAAGTTTCGTTGTTTTACCAAATCAGCAGTTGAACATCTGATGAGTTGGAAACACAACGAAATTTAAGTCGCACTCAAACGTAGTTATTTGTATATTTATTAATATATATTTCTGAACTCTGTCTAACCACATTGAGCATTGTTATATCTTAAAATAAATTTAGTAAATATTTAAATATATACAGTATATACAGTTGCTAATATCTACTTATTTGATGTACCTACCTCTACACCTATATATATATATATATATATATATATATATATATATATATATATATATATATATAAATCATATCACCCCACGCCAAGTAGTAAAGCCACTAAGATACAAGGGGTTACTGAGTTTGAGAGAATGAGAAAAAAGAGAAACGTTATTAAAGAGCGAGAACAATAGAAGAGCAATCAAGAAGACATAGATAACGATTGATATTGCATTTAAATCTTTAAAGATCAAAGTTGGCTAAAAAAACATGGGACCGAAAGAGAGTTCCACGAGCGAGAAGCGTGAGAAAAGAAACTGTTAGCATAGAACTTAGAGTTACATCTAGCCAATTTAACTGTCAATAAGTGAGACCTAGCCGCCAATCTAGTAGTGCGCTTAAATTCATAAACTCTAGGTACCATAGCAAAGAATTCATCCAAACAATTACCATAAAAGTATTTATAAAAAAATGGCACAGGGACCGTATATTACGGCAGTAGATAAGTGGCTGATGCCAAGATGCCAGGTCAGGCCTCGTAATATTGCTGATTCTTTTTTGTATTTTATCAAGAATCTCTAAATATACAACAGGAGCACCGGAGCTTATGTGGCAGCAATATTCAAAGTATAGACGGATGGTAGACATATTTATATATAAGATCTATTCAGGAGATAAAAAGTGTCTAGCATGATATAGTGAACGACGTTTCTTAGCAGCAGACTTAGAAATGGATTCAATATTATCATTTCCTTTCATGTCAGTCGAAATATTGGCACAGGGAGGTGAAACGGACCACTCTCATGGAGTTCAACCTCAGCCATGATGATCGGATGTAGAAAGGGATCTTTCAGGTGATTAATAGTGAGAAGTTTCGTTTTTGAGGCATTAAAATTAACAAGCCATTTCTTGGCCCAGTTAACAACAGACTGTGCGTTATTTTTTTAGATCAGTTGCCAATTTGTCCTTATCGAACTGATCAGATTTACTATCGAGACACGAGTAAATGGTTGTGTCATCACCATAGATATGAAATTGACACTGATGAAAATTAAGACCAAACTATATCAAATGATAAAGCCCTGAGGAACATTTGAATTAGTAAAAAAAAGATAAAAACTGACGATTCAGTACAACCTCCATTTCCCGATTTCATAAGAAAATAAAGTAACATTTCAACTTATGGAGAAGAGTGGTATTCACCTGTCAAACGCTTTTGAGATGTGCGAAGACACAACTCAAGCTTCACCAGTCTTATCTAAAGCTTGATAAACTCATTCAGAAATAATCGTTATTATATCAACAATTGACCTAGAAAAGCGAAAAGCATACTGCTCGTGTGAAAGAAGGCCCTGCAGTGTGAGATACTTATCCAATTCAGAGGTGATTAGGGCATTTAGTAGTTTCCAAAACGCGGTAGAGGGCTGACTCCTCAAACTATTGTCCAATAGTTCGAGGAGTCAGTTCGTTCACCTGAGTTCTTACAAACTGGAACAACAGAGGAAGATTTCCAACATGCAGGAAAGCAAGATGAAGTGAAAGATTTATTGTACAGTTTAGAGAGTTTAGGAGCCAATTCTGGAACACATTTATCAAGGAATATTACAGGGACGCGATTAGGTCCACATGATTTATAAGGATCCAGATTAGAGATGATAGTAGAAACCTTGAAGGGAGTTATATCCATATAACTCAAGAGACTTCGTTCTAATTGGAAAGTCAGGTAAGGATGTTCCTGATGAGTCAAGAGTAGGGATTGAGAAAAATTTACGGGCAAAACAATCTACTTTATCAACAGAAGACGTTAACGCATCAAATTGATTGAAGAGGGGCAAAATTGAAAGCTTATTCTTATTTAGTACAGGGTTTCCAAAAATATCGAGAGTCAAAGTTGTTAGAGGCTATACGGTGCCTCATTCTATCATCAAGGACTTAACTCATTCGAGGATATGCTTATATTTATTAGGTGCACCTACGAATAATCGGCTGTGATCGGAACTGTCACGCCGGTATAGCCGGAAAAAATGATTCCCGTTGGCTGTAGCGGCTGAACAGGTTGTGAACAATGGAGACGATTTCGTATTTCCAAGAAGGTACAAAAGCATTGAATCTGGCTTTAGCCCAAGAAAAAAAACAGTGGAACAATTTTCAATAGTAAGGTTAAGAAAATAAATCCAATGAACGGCTTGAAGAACAAAAATCATGAAACATATATATATATATATATATATATATATATATATATATATATATATATATATTTTGAACAATAAAAAAATTAAAAAATTAAAATCTTTAGACACACTGGGTTGTAGATTAATATTCTTTCGTTTTTTTTAATGAAGAAATTTTTGGCGGGTGGGTGCGGATTTAGAGTTATCATATATAGTAATTCATCGAGTCCAGAATAATCTTCCACAGAATGAAGAAAACACTGGATTGTGTGTGTTTTTATATCATATATTTCATATTATCGACATGGAAAAGATAAGATCCGACAACTAGTAAAAATATATTTAAGATCATGTAAAAATTAAAAACATTTCTCATTAAATTGAATCAAAGAGATGATACCACGAATTATGCATGTTATTCAAAATGCCTCATGCTATTTTCCCTACATATTCATAAAATTCTTTCCAGAAGGACGCATTGAAAAGGAAATATGAACTTTATAAAAGGTCTGGAAAAGCTGGACGCGACAGAAATGAAAAAAAAAAAAATAAATAAAAGCCATTGAAAACTGAATGAGTTAACATCGTCATACCGTGAACATTAAATTTTTAATTTAAATGCCGAGTGTTTCTGTATCTTTAAATGATTCTATGTAAAATGTAAATACCATGCGTTGTATATTTCTCTCCACACTTTCACCGAATTTGTTTATAAGACAGATTCAATCAAAACCGTTATTAATCTGAAGAAGTTCCTTCAAGGATTGAAACGCATCAATGATAGGCATTTTCATCTTGCCCATACTTGTCAATATTCTTGTCTATATCATATATATATATATATATATATATATATATATATATATATATATATAAATAAAAAAGGCTTAAACACTAATATTCCATGGTCATTGGAATCGTAAAAATTTCCGGAGTTGTTTTTTGTTTTCTTTTTGAATTTGTAGGTCTGATGAATTGGATCGTATTTACGATTCCAATGGAATAAATATATTTATATATTTATATATTTTGCATATGTATGTGTATATTTACCACTAATATTATCAATCTATATATATATATATATATATATATATATATATATATATATATATATATACTGGCCGAATTACTCGCGCCTTGCTGTGTGTCACAAATTTTTTGTAAGAAAATGATGACTGATTTTAAATCATTGTTATAATTTATGGAGAAAAATGATGCATTTCAATATTACTCACTGATCTTGTTGATGTGACCTCCATCTTCTGGCTTTTTCCTTTTATATTTTGGACAGGAGTCATTCCCTTGTTCAAATTTAAATTTAATTTAAAACAAATGGAAAACAAACTTTTAGTGGGGAATTTGTGGCCTTCGAAGACGTCCTTTAACCAAAATGCAACATACTTATACATATAAGCTGGATAATGTAGTTTAAGAATATATATGTTTATGGGGGGTCTATCTACAGAATTCTAGGAGGAGTTCGATAACAAACAAATATATATATATATATATATATATATATATATATAAAAGTGTGTCAAAAATATTTTTACAAATTTGGGGGCGGATTCCTTACACGAAAACAAGGAGAAAAGTTCATAAAAACATAATCAAAGATGGTACTAACTCAAAATGCAGGATTTGCAAAAAATAGGAGGAAACGGTCGACTGTATTATCTCAGGATCTCTGGAACTAGCAAAAAATAAATATACCCACAGACATTATAACATAGCTACATATCCCGCTCTCACCCTCCCACTGTCGAAACTACTAAATGTCGTCATTTCTTCTACTCCAATAGTTTCATGTCTCGCACCTCTCGCCTGTGGAACTCCCTTCCCTATTCCAGTTTTTTTGACAGCTATAATCCCCAACTATTCAAATGTAATGTCAATCGACATCTCCAGTTGCCTTGATCTATCCACTATCCTTCTCCTCATCCTTTCCTCTATCACTCCTATCTGATCTTGCTCCAAATCTTCTGTAACCACTTGCGTCCTAGTGGCTTCACGCCTTGCTTGGGGTGAAAAGCTTTAAAAAAAAATGTGCTCTGGAAGTCATGCAAAAAGCACAAAATCGAAACCACTGAGAGATATGACAACCAACTGGACACAGCTACCCAAAATAACGATGCAACTATTCTCTGGGACGTGCCAATTCAAACAGACCTGATATTATCATAAAAAAAAACATCCAGGAAGTGTATGCTTGCTGACATAGCAGTACCATCTGAGACAAATACCTCCATGGAAATTATCGAGAAATTGTCCAAATACAAGGACCTGGAGATCGAGATTAACAGGATGCGGGGACTGGAGACGGAGGCTGTACCAATATTAATCGGAGCTCTGGGTCTCGTGAGAAAAAGAATGGACAATTTTATTAAAAGTGTCCCAGGTAACATCAACATACAAGTTGCCCAGAAGATCGCCCTACTAGGAACATCCCATGTACTAAGAAAAGTGCTATCAATTAAATGATAATTCTCTTATAGGGCCTTAGGACCATAGTTTGGACCCGGCTTTATAGGATACAAAGCAGAAAACATAATATACACAAATAATAATAATATCAAGACACGATATATTTTAATATGAGCACGCTCATATTACATTTCGCGCTAATTACATTCATGCTGGTCGCGTTTCACTTGTTTTTCAGCGTTAATTGCCAGTGCGACCTAATTTTTGAAAACAAGCGGTGCTTGTACCTACACCCACGTGCAAATTAATTGAAAAAAAACCTTTAGTTTCCTTCCTTTAATTATATGGTCAGTTTTAGACCCACTGGTGTGACAGGGTGTAGTCGATTTCTACGTTTTCCTCAGATTAGGTCATTTGCAGTGACGTGCAGTGATATAAATCTATCGCCGGGCTCTAGGATGAAATTTGTTTGTCCTTGATTGCATCTGATTTTAATCACGCCCAGACACTATTGTCTCAGCTGTAGATTAGTTGTCCTACGGCTATTGTCTGCAATGGACGTTACTCCAAGTGAGCGTACGAAAATTTTTAACGATGCACGAACACACTAGCAAGCCTTACCAGTGAGTAAATCAAAGTACTGTAGATTGGCCCGAAAACTCTCCTGATTTAAATCCAATCGAGAATCTGTGGTCAATCTGCAAGGAACGACTTCGTGGAATGGACATACAAAGTACTAACATGTGCACTGGGTCATGTTTCGTTGGAAAAATACGAAAAAAAAGTAAATAATAACGGAATGATTCGTTTTGTTTCAATAAATTAGCACAAGGATGGAGACTCGGTTTTATGGTTGTACACATTCTTGGCATGAAGACAGACATACAGTGGAATTTTTGTTAAATAATGTGTCCTTTACTGAAAATTGCGGTCCGATCGAAATGTGATAATAATAATAATAATAAACTTGTGTTAATCCGAAATGCAAATTCTTCAATAAATATCCACAAACAATTGACCATCTTGTATTAGGTTGCACGGTAAAAGGCTCTATTGAATATAAAACTCGACATGACGGGTTGGCCCAATACCTGCACTGGAGAAAATTTGTATAAAGCAAAAAGTCAATAATAATAACAATAATAATTTAACAGTATTTACATTAGTCGAACTATTGTCCTCATCTTTGTCGCCATATTTGTCACAACGTTTCGGATGTTGTAATATGGCGACAAAGATGAGGACAATAGTCCGACTAATGTAAATACTGTACATAATACCTCATCTCAGAAATATAGACAGAATAATAATTTAAACCTTATTTTGTATCAGTAGTTGCGAAGTGCAAGTGAAATAATAATTTAAACCCCATTTTGTATCAGTGGTTGCGAAGCGCAAGATTAAAATATGAAATTGAATTTGTTATTCTTGAACAGGACCAACGCTTGCAAGCTAGACATTATCAAGCAAACATACCGAAAAGTGTATGTGATAACCCCAAATGAATGTTTTGTGACGAATATCCAAAAATGATTACCTTCTTTTATCAGCTTGCAGAATATAAGCTTCTACCGAATCTAAAACTCGGTATGACAAGGTGAGCCACTATTTATATCAGAAGATCTGTTGCTTTTATGGGAAGAAAATTGTAAGAGATTTGACCCTGTTACATTTTAGGGAACTTTACAATAGGCACAGACAGAAAAGACAAAACGAATTTGCCAGATTTGTGGACTGTAATGTGTCTTCAAAAAACTATCAAAATACAAAGATCTTGAGGTGGAAATCCGAAAAATGGGGAGCATAAAAACATCAATAATTCCAGTTGTTGATTGAGACCTCGTTTTGATTGAAAAAAGATGCCAATAGATTCATTGAAAGATCCCTGGTACTCACAAGTCCAGCTCACCCTGTAAAAAGGCCTTTATCTATGTAAAATATGTGTGATTTTAGGCTGTCAATGTTCAGTGGAAAATGGCATGATACCATTTTTGACATAAGTTCTCTGATTGGGACGCGGAAGAAAATGAGTATAAAACAGAAATCAAAGGAAATAATAAAATAACAATAATACAGTTGTGGCACCATTTACGAGGCAGAGAAAGAAAAGAAGGCAGAAAGAAAGGCGAGACGAATCGTGGGTGATCAGCAGAACACACACACGGCTAAGAGACAATGAATATATTGATAAGTAACCATGGCGAAAGGATGTCATTACAATGACAGGGAAATTCTGAGTAAAAAGAAAGGGAAAGAAAGAAAGAATCAGATGTGTTTTGATAACGGCTGTGTTATCTAGAAAAACGGCTGGTCGACTGGCCAACGAAAAATTCAATTGAAAACGTTAATTTTGATAATTGACAAAACACAGGTGTAACTACAGGACTTTGGGTAGATATGAAAAATTAAAAGCCACACAAGCCGTGTCCGCTGACCGATTTTTTTTCGACGAAACAACTGCGATAATAAAATTATGTTATCAGAAATATGTACCGAAGGAAAATGAATGGGGACCCAGAAGTGTTTTTTCTTCTTCCTTGGAGGCGACAGACTGACTGAAACTGTAGAGATATTTCTTTTTTGAGGCCGTGATAAGAAGACCGCCCATTTTGATAATTAGCGATAAAATGCCTGGCAAAAACCACGTGTAGAACAAGAGTTGTCATATTGTCCGTTTGCGGCTAGAAAAATGGTAACGGCGATTAAAGCGGAAGAAAAGGGAAAGAGAAGAGATAATTTTTTTTTAGTTAAGCAAGATATTTTTTTTCTTCGAAACAAAGCCGCGGATTGTTCACGCCCGACTAAGACCTCATTGGTCGAGTGGTGATCACGTGACACACGAAGGAGGCTGTCGACGCCTCATCCAGAGTATAAGTATGAGAAGCTGCTACGAAGAAGTGGGGAGGGCAGTTCACGCCCTCTGAAGTATGGCGAGAAAGTGGGAGTAAGGAAAGGTTCCCAAAAATGGAAAAGAGTGGAAAATCCCTAACCAGAAATAAAAGAGGTGGATATGTATTTAGAATTATCGAGGAACCCCCGACGCCAACAGACCCACCCCGGTTTTGGTCGGCGTCAATAAAAGCGAGGCCCCAACAGGCAGAAATCAGAGTTCGGCCTCCAGCGGAGAGTTGAGTTTCCAGAGTTGAGTTCCAGCAGTTCCAGTGAGTTCAGCTGACCAAGATTCACGCAAATTCCGGACTCCTCTTCAACCCAAGAACAATTATTTTGAAGAGCGACTTAGATCCAGACCACCGAAATAAGTTTTTTTCTCGACTTTCGTCCAAAGACACACCGAAACGCCAATTTCTTAGAGAGCAAACAACTTGAAGCGTTAAAACTCGCCTAACGAAAAACGACGTGTCACAATCCACAGAACGGGTCGGGAGATAGATGCAGTCCTATGTATCGAACAACTAGACATAAAGTTTGTTACCTTTTTCTTTGATACTTTGAACTTTTTGAGTTTTCATTTTATTTTCTTTTATGCATATTTGTGTAGTATCACCCCCGTTGAACTCAGTTTGCATTACGGCCCCAACCAATCTTTGATCTCGTCTGCCTAAGATCAATTCACAACGTGGGTAGGCGGACTGGAGATCAATGCAGTTACCTTGGTAACCAGGCGTTGGAAACGAATTGGGAACGACGAGGCTGATATCAAATCTAACCAGATTCCCACCCGAATCACCAAAAAAGGTTAGAACGTCACATTTGGGTGCCGCGACCGATACCAAGCCAGTTGGTCGTCACAGGACGAGACAACACGACTGACGCGACAGGCGGACGTCGCGTTTGGAGCAGCGACACCCGAACGGAGCAGCGAGGAGCGAACAGCTGGCGCCGCGGCGAGGACGTCACGATTGGTGCTGTTTGGGGACGTCACAACTGGCGTCGTGGTAGATCAGGATAGAACGTCACAGTTGGCGCTGCGACCGGGGGACGACGTTACACAGTTGATTCGTGGATGGTAATGACAATGATAATATCAATATTAGCCGTTTCCTTATAAGGAAATATTTGGCATTCATTGGCTAAGTATTCAGTGGTTTAATTCTTGCTGTGAAAAGTCGGCAGAATTTCAGATTGACAGGAACTGATGTTAAATTTGAATCTGTAAATGTTTCGAAATTTCGGTTGAAATTTATAATTTTTCTCTCTTAGAACAATCTTACAAGAAAATACGTTCCTCGAATCCAGTAATTGTTATTACTCTTTCTAGTACTGGTGGGAGTTTCCTTCCTAACCTTTTATTTAAGGAGGCGTGGAAAGTCAATATCTGTTGTTTTTTTTTTCTTCGAGATTGTATATACTATCTTGTTTCGTTTTTGCTGTTGTTGAAGGTCCTCAAAATATGTGGTTCCCGTCATTTGGTACTGTTCTTTGTGAATCTGTAGCCCTATAGATAGACCTTTGATGTGTAGATGAAATTAAATAGGTGCCGAGGTCTATAAAAAACGAAATTACTTTTGATATACTCTAGTATAAATTTATGTTTCAGAATTAGAAAATACTGTATATTTTTATTTTATATTATGTAATATTCTAATTTAATGTTTTCTTTTTTGCAATATTATTTCAAAGAATCTTATTTTCTTTTCAGTGGGGAAACTTGGCAAAGACAGATATTAATGAGGCAGCTGCACAGGGAATACAGGCTTCATGCTTTACTTCTCGCTCTGGGAGAAATGCACAGAAAATCGGTAGAATTTCAGGAAGATAGGAACTGATTTTTGAACGACAGCTGATGTTAACTTCGAAACTGTAAATTCCTCGAGTGATAATCTCTGCCACAAGGATAAAATTATCTCGTAATGGTTCTGGCACATTCAAGCAAATTCGGTCAACTGAAGTGGACTTTGAAACCGGGAATGTTGATCTAATTGTCCAGAACAGAGGGGAATGCCTTACTTCGAGCTAAACCGAGTAGAAAGCCAGTGCCAGTTAATTCTCGACAAACGTTGGAAGCAAATAGACAAGAACACGCAATTGACGAGCTCTCTGAGAATTCCAAAGTTCCTAGCCTGAAGACTTCTGGGTATTTTAAAGAGAAGAAAGAAAGATAAACAACATATTCTTTGCATTATGGAGAAAGTGCGTACGCGATATATTTATACACCCACTTATATGTATATATATATATATATATGTGTGTGTGTGTATGTGTGTGAGAGAGAGAGAGAGAGACAGAGAGAGAGAAAGAAAGAAAAAGAGAGTGTGTTTATGCCGTGAAAGATCTAATAACTGTATATGTAAGTATAAACTTTAATATCAAGTATATAAATATAGGAAAATTTTTTATAGGGAACAAAGAATGATAAACAACATATTCTCTGCATTTTTGGAGAAAGTGCGTACGCGATGTATTTATACACACACTTATATATATATATATATATATATATATATATATATATATATATATATATATGTGTGTGTGTGTGTGTGTGTGTGAGAGAGAGATAGAGAGGAGAGAGAGAGGGGAGAGAAAGACAGAGGCAGTGTTTGTGTCGTGAAAGATCTAATAACTGTATATCTAAGTATAAAGAAAGAATGATAAACAACTTATTCTCTGCATTTTGGAGAAAGTGCGTACGCGATGTATTTATATACACACACACACATATATATATATATATATATATATATATATATATATATATATACAAGATGTATATATACACACACATATATATATATATATGTGTGTGTGTGAGTGTGTTTGTGTGTGTGAGGGAGGGAGAGAGAGATAGAGAGTAAGAGAGAGAGGGAGAGAAAGAGAGAGGGGGTGTTTGTGTTTTGAAAGATCTAATAACTGTATATGTAAGTATAAACTTTAATATCAAGTATATAAATATACGAAAATTCACAGACCATTCGATGCAAACTAACCATGAAACTACGAGTACGAATTCATACATAAGTCAATTTCAATCTGAGAATATATATATATATATATATATATATATATATATATAAGGCATTAAAGGCAAGATTTTTTTTTACTATAGGCCATGATATATTTTAAAACAAAAACACGAACACAAGTCGACCGGTTTCGTCCCCTCTCGTCAGAACTGTAAACGGGGAAACAAATTATGAGAAGAAAGTCTGTCGCGGATGACATGAATGAATGGACAGGGAAAAAATATAATAATAAAAGTTATAACACCAAAGATGCTAGAGACACGGCCCCGCAAGCCCAAGCAAATAGTCTCTTTGTATACAAAGAGCGGGTCGCCTGGACCTGATGAACAGCGTCTCCAACACCTTCAGATGGTATAACGAGTTTGCTCTAGTCAGAACAGAGAACCAGCTCACACTAAAATCCATAGAACAGGTCAGATTATTTATCAAGTGATCCGCTATAGAAGACCTGTATGTATTTCGAATGGTATCACCAAACGAAATTTTTTTAACAGGCATGTGATGTTTAATCCTAACATCTAAACGCTGTGTCGTTTTACCTATGTAGTCGAGTCCACAGCTACATTTAAAATAATAAATAACGTCCTTTCATCTGTGTGTAAAGACGTTCTACCTCCCACCATATTAATTCCATTATTTATATTATTTTCTAAGAGAAAGGGGGCCTAAAGGAGATCCCATTGCAATACCGTCTATTTGAGGATAAATATTACCTTGGGAGTCATGCTAGTAATAATTTTTTTTAAAATAGTAGATTTAATATTGATAGATGAGAGAGAAGGGTGATTTTATACACCACAGATAATGATGTCAATCGTTTCATGGACGGGGACATAAGTAAATAAATTTGGTACGTCCAAAGATGCTATTATTTGATTGTTTCGTTTTGCAGCATGAAGAATTTGTATAAATATTTTGTGGAGTTTATATAATATTTACTTGGAAGTAATTAATGTATTAAGAGTTTTTGAAATTTAATATACTGTTGTAGTTATTTGTGAAATGATAGTTAGGAAGAGATGATCTTTTTTATGGATATTTACATTTCCATAAAGGCAGCCAGGTTGATAGTCACCTATAATCATTTGATGTTTATAGGCTCCTGTGTCAGCATTGTTAACAGTAATAAGTTTATTGATTTTTTTTTTTTTGCTTATTTTTTTGTTGTTCTTTTTTTAAAGTTGGAGGGGATGCTTTGGGTTAACTTTTTAAATTTATTATGATCGTCCAAAATGGCCTGTAATTTTGAGTGGTACTCATGTTTGTTTAAAATAACGAAAGTATTACTCCTATCAGCACATCGGATAAAATACTGTTCTTACTTTTTAGATGTGTGGCTGTTTTTATTAAATGAGTGTTTATAATTCCATTTTGAATGACCTGCTACTCTAATACACTATATATATATATATATATATATATATATATATATATATATATATATATATATATATAAGGTGAGATGGATAAATTGTCGCCTAAATTATGTAAAAATGAAAATAATATTGCCATCTCATTTTAACAGATATATTTTCAAATACTAAAGAGTAAATTTATTCAATAGAATCGCCATTGGCTTCAAGCACGCCCTCCAGATGACTTCGGAATCTCCTGCAACTCTTCTGGGCTGTCTCCTCCTTTATCTTTGCCTTCAGTTCAAGTTTGGAGTTGCAAGGAGTTTTTTGGGTCTCCACTCAACGAAACCTCACCCACAATATTCAAGGGGGTTCAGTATGGGGTGTTAGATGTAAGTGGTGATGTGTTCGCAGAAATTGTTGGACTGCTTCTGTGATATGGTGCAGAGTCCTGTTGTGAGACATAGTGACTTTCAGTAGCCATCTTCTTGACCAAGAGCAGCAATATTTTCACAATGTACTTGATGTAGGCCCCGTGTTGTGTTTTAGGCCTTGTGAGAAGATGAACGGAGGAATAACATCATTCATCACTAGTCATTACTCCAAACACCATGACGTTGACTGGTTATATCACCCAACTCTTTTCGAATCCTCTACACTGTCCACAGATTGACACCCAAGCACTCTGAAATGTTCGTATTGGAGTTTCTGGGGCGAATGCGAAGCAGTACAGCATGCCGTTTCTGGCGGAGTCAATTGCGTCATGATGCTTTTTTCTTACAGTCTATGTCCAGTTGTCCCTACTTTACTGTCCAGTGATAAAAACAAACTACGCACTTGCGTGAAATTAAAAATATAAGATGGGCACAATTTACCCTTCGCACTATATATATATATATATATATATATATATATGTGTGTGTGTTTAGATATGTGTATACAAAGACATACATGACAGTGTTAACTGTTATATGACGGACATTTAATATTGAGAATATATTTTAAAATAACAGGCAATATTATCAACTATTGCCATTTTTATTAATCTGTATTTCAGCTATCCTATGAGAAACTCATAAATTTAAGCAGGTTTTCCTCAGATATGATGAATGCCCACGTGACCTTTGAGCTGAGTTTACAGAAAACAAGACGATCTAAACAAATGTATTTTTCAATGTATTTTAAGATAAAACTATTGTTTTTTTTTCCCAAATTCAGTTCAGTCGTGTTCTATATTGCTATAATGGCGACTTTATTTTTGAAAGATTTTTGGATTACAGAATTTAAATTTTTCGGTCTTTAAACATCAGTTAGGGAGTGAACAAATTGACATTGCTATTTAAATCTTAGTACAAATTGTTTCTTTATGGCATAATATATATATATATATATATATATATATATATATATATATATATATATATAAATAAATTAATTGATTTAAAATATGGTTTTTCGCTACACAGTTCTAACCATGTTTCAAAAATGGAAGCTAAAAGCCCCGAATTTAATTTTGTAATTAAATTACAGACATTAGTTCCATTTCATCCTCAAGCGAATTTTGGAGCACTATTTTGTAAAAATAAAAATATCTATAAGAACACCGGATTATATATCTTACTGTTCTTTATTATATATATATATATATATATATATATATATATATATATATATATATATATATATATATATATATTCAGAGATGTATTTTTTAATCACTATCTAACTTAAGCAGCGGCAAGTAATATTGCAACAACTATGAAGCTATTTTCTTTTAATAAAAACTTAATTCTGATTTAAAGTGTCTGAAAGACAGGACGACCCATTATAGGCGAATATTTATAATCCGTACCTGATTTTCATGAACGTATTTTTAATTCCGAATTTTTATAAATAAATTATGTTATTTATTGACAGCTGAATATATATTCTGGCGCGCGCGATGTCGCGACGCTAGAGATTTTGTTCAAATCGATCCAATGAAAAATCTGTTTAAATTTTGAAAAGTTACAAACCCATTTTTACTCTACTAATTGGATTATATGAAGTTCATTTCACTTTAACAGATATATACATATAACAAGAAAATTTCGTGTATTTCTAACTTTTCAAATTCAAACAAATTTCTCACTTGATTTGAACAAGAACTCTAGCATAGAATTCATAGTAAGTTAATGTCCAATTAGCGAAATGATTTCGACATTAATCGCATTAACATTGCTATTTAATTTTTTGTACAAATTGTTTCTTTATATATATATATATATATATATATATATATATATATATATATATATATATATATATATATATATATATATATATATATAAAAGTTTTCTATGTTTATTTTTTATAGATACAAATATTTAAGTAAATTCTCTGTTTATAATAAACAGTATTAACAACATTTACCGGCCTGAATGTCCGAGAAATTTTCATAGAAAATATGCGTCCTCCGACAGGAATCGAACCTGTATCCTATACGGAAACATCATATAGCCTGACGTGCTTTTACCGATTGAACCACAGAGGAGCGTTTCGATTAGCAAGGACGATTTTACTGTTTTTATACTACAAATGTGTGACGTCATTTACATATTTTGGACTGTTGTCCACATTTTCGTTGCAATATTCACAAAGTTTCAGCCTTTGTACGCTCCGGCCTTCTTCAGGTGACTGAATCAGTACACTACAATTCTATTATATATATATATATATATATATATATATATATATATATATATATATATATATATTATAATTAAGTAATTCATCGAGTCTAGAAGAAACCTCAACAGAATGCAGAAAGCACTGGACGGCCTATATTTGGGACTCATCAGCAGTGCGCCTCCACTACCGAGAATTGAAACCCGGGCAGTTATGATATAAATCGTAACAACGTAACAACTACCCTGCGTATATGACAGAATCTCCGACAGACTGGGATAGAAGGGAGCAAGAGAATAATAACATCTAGAAAACAGCCTCGGTCTACCTACCCTATATGAAGGGATTATCGGAAAAAAATGCAAAAGTTCTGTGGTCCATATAACATCAGGACGACCTTCAAAAATGGTTCAACACTTCGCAGACACTTCTAGTGAGCAATACATTCCCGGAGAAGAGAACATGATTAAGGTCTGTGTGCACCCCACCACGTGCAGCTCGGTCCCTGATGATAAAACTGCAGGAACATTGTAAAGCCATAACATGAAGGATGAGGTTGAAATAATAGACAGCGAACATCACTGGAAAATACGAAAAGGCCACAAAAATCTCCTAAGCCGGCCAAACATAGAACTGATTACAATATAGGAACCAGTAATACGGACTGCTGGAGAAAAACAATTATAACAAAAAAATTGTGATATGAGCTCTGGTAAAAATGGTTACTGAGACATTAGGTTTATGTTATGGTAATTTACTAACGCACACATGGATTCTCCCAGCTATAAATAGGAGCAGGAACTGCCTTTTGGAGTGGGAAGTTTCCAGCAGTCAGTGCTGACAGTCGGACCGAACATTCTTGCTGTAACACTCTCGTTTGTATATGTTTGTATTACTGTTTTTGTTTATATATTTGTTTAACTCAATTCCTCTCTTGTGTCTTTATTTCTGGCCCTAACAAGGCCACAACAGTTTATAAGTCCCAAAAATGCATACACTGATGTCCTCATTGACCCAAGTGGTGAAGTGGTGAGTTCAAGCAGCGGTGAAACAAAAAAAAAATGGATAGTTGAGTTAAAAGTGAGATAACTGATGCTGAGACATCTAGAAGAGGCATGGCAAGTGGAAATAGAACAATCTACAAGTAAGTGTTCAGTTCGAAATTTCGAACAGCTGAACAAGCCCGGATCGTACAATGGGCGAAACATCGTGAATATGGCAACGAATATGAGGACAACAGTGTAGCAAATGTAAATAATTACAATACTTCATCTCAGATAGATAGACAGACATCACAGATAGTTACATTATCGTATTTTGGTAGATTTTGGCATTTTTCAATGTATAGTTCGCAGTCATTTGAACGTTCGTTTTGCTGTAAAGCATTAACTTTCAAGTGATATTTGAATTTTCAGCCTGTAATTAATACTAGATTTTTGTTAGAACGTGTAATGATTCTAATTTTTATAATTATTACCAGATTTTTGTTAGAACGTGTAATGATTCTAATTTTTATAATTATTACCAGATTTTATAATGGAAATTAATGGCTTAAAAGAAGTGGTTTAATTTGTTAGAATCCATTTTAATTACTTTTGCAAAAAATCATCCCAAATCTTTGCCATGATTTATAATCTTGAAATTCCTCAAAATCTTGCTTCCTTACTACCTCCTGCCTCTTGTAGTCCTTAGCAACATTTATCCGTTTACCAAACCTCTCCTCCCTGGTACTGTTATCAATTGAAATAACCTTATCAGGTAGGTGATCTGCCTTCCTATGTTCCGTTCTTCTATGAGTCAAATTCTCAAAGCTGTCTTTCCTCATTAGAATTTTCAGCTATCTCTTTCTAATTTTCAGTGTCCTTTTTGCTTCTGTTTTCCTTAAGATTTATTGGTTGCTTACCCGCTTCGCCCATGGTATTCTCAGCATCCTTGTGTAGAACTATATTTCTGCTGCCCCTGGTTTTCTTTTCATCTGTGAATTGATTTTCCAACATTCAACTCCATATAGGAGGATTGCTATTCCTACGTAACTGTTAAGTTCTTTTTTCTTTGATTCTAACGAAGTTTTCCTGTTGCTTAATACCCTGATTAGAGTTTGGAAAGCATCTTCGTCTATCCGAATGCGCATTTGGATTTCAGTATTTCACTTTCAGTCTTCTGATAAATAATTTCCCAGATATTTAAATTTTTGTTCTAGTTTGACTTTGGTAATTCCGATATTTAATTTGCATTTTTTGGGGTGGGGAGGGTCATCCTTTTGTTGACTAACCATGCATTCTGTCTTCTTCCAGGTGATGTTTTCTTTCATTTCGCATTATTTCACTACTTTCTGCAGAATCTTTCGTAGTTCCATTTATAGAATAATGTCATATTTGGAAGGCAAGTGTTTTAAATACATTTGTGTTTCAAAAAGACGGGCCGATTATTCTCTCATTTTCTTTTTTTTCTTTTCTATTTTTTTTTGCGATCCACTCTAAACATTCTCCTTCCAAACATTCCTTTAGAAAATTTCCTCCTCTCCCTTTAAATAGGTGACGTGCATTCTTGAAGAAAACGTCTCATTTCTTAAAATCAGGGAAACATATTTAGAAATTAAAGGCTCTCCTTTTATCCCAACCACCCCGTCAATTTGAACATCAGGTGTAACTCGTCCATAGAAGTTTCCAGGTGAGTTTTAAAGCGTCAATGTTAAGGTACCTGTCTCCGTTACATAATAAGAGACTCCCAAACGAATTTTAAAACAGAAAGGTATACGAGTTGTATTCACTTCTTTCAGTACAATAGGAAGGACGCTCATCAGATTAAAAGATGAAAGAGCAGTTACAAGTAATGGAAATCTGATCTACAAAATTCAAGATCATTGAAAGAACTACTGGATGAACATCGAAGACTTTGTGATAAGGTAATTTCAAATGAAAACGAAAAACAAAAATTGAAAAAAAAAACTTCAGCAGTTGCATTACACGCCATTTCAGAAGCTCCCAGAATTGACTTCGACCACCCGGAAATAAAATTGACAAACCAAAAGCATTTCAATCAAAAAAGAAAAGAAAAGCTGAACAAATGGTAATAGCAAATACAAAAAAAGGCCTGCAATAGGATAGATGCAGCACAACTCCATCCTGTCTGAACCTCTCTGCTCAAAAAAAAAAATATGATATGACCAAACAATGGCAATTTGTAGCGTAAAAACAAAATTGCCTATTTTTTACGCCTCAACTTGCTTTTACTTTCTAAACATCATCAACTCGGTTTTTTTTTTCCTTGATTTGAATTCTTAAGCGTTTCTAGTTTATTTGCACTTAAACTAAGGAGTGACCAAGACTGGCACATTATTTTAATTTAGGTCTAAAAAGGCGTAGGGCTAGCCGAAATACTTCCATAAATTAAACCATTCGTTGGAACTACGAGTTTTGAAGTGGCTTAATCACGAATTTCGAAGTGGCTTAATCACGCGTTTTGAATTGCCTTAATCACGCGTTTTGTAGTGGCTTAATCACGAGTTTTGAAGTGGCTTAATCACGCGTTTTGAAGTGGCTTAATCACGAGTTTTGAAGTGGCTTAGTCACGCGTTTTGAAGTGGCTTAATCACGCGTTTTGAAGTGGCTTAATCACGAGTTTTGAAATGGCTTAATCACGAATTTTGAAGTGGCTTAATCGCGAGTTTTGTAGTGGCTTAATCACTTGCTTGAACTAAACACTATAGAAACGCTATGGAAGGAGTTTATAAATTCAAGTCTGTTACATGAATGAGCAAACCTTGTCGAATCAAGGTTTGGCAGCAGGGTTGGGGCAATAAAATTATTGTTACTTTCTTCAAGAACCTAACCTCAAGGTATTCCAAATGTCTGACAACCGTCAGATCAAGTAATAAAATATTGAACACAGCTTTCGTAATTTTGCCTGAAAGCATTAAGTATTGTACTGATAAATGAATTCATAAGTAAGCAAATAAATTAATATTTACATAACAACTTCTCATTATATACACAGTGGGTGGAAAGAAACTAACTATTGAAAATTACTTATAATTTGTGTAATATTGCCACATTTCCATGAAGGAATATATACAGTGGAAGCTCGATTTGAGAACACTTCCATTTACGAAAAGCTCGCCATACGAACAAAAAATTTGTCAGAAAATTCGTTTCCACTTACGAATTAATTTCAACATCATCACTTGATAAGACACCGGAGGTGTTGAAACAAAATGGCTATTTTTGTAGTGATTTTATAACATATATTATAATTTTTTAAATAAATAATTATATCTGCTCTACTCTGTATTGAGCACTCTTTTAAGAATAGCAATTGTTGGTTATTGGAATTCATTCTGTATACACCAATTATATATTCGAAATTCTTAATAAAAATTAGCAGACATCTACTTGCAAAAGACTATGTACAAAAAACAATATGAACTTTTGTACTTATCTGTTTGGTTTGTCATGAAGCTGAATTCCAAACGTCTTTTTTCTATAACTTAACGGAGCAAAAAAAAAAAAAAGAAAGATTCACTTTCCCACCTGATTATGTCTAGTGCGAATCTTGTCAGGTCACGTGACTCTTTTTAATTCTCGTTGATATTTATAATTATTTTTTAATTGTTATTATTGTTTCATCAAGGGGAGATAACGTTTTGTCTCTCGCTACAAACTCTTTACAAAAATACGTCAATAAAACCTGATCTACAAACTGATTTCTTACAAAGAATGCATATTCTATTCATACGAGCATAACCTAAAAATCTTGTCGGTATTAAATAACCCATTGAGGTCGATATGCCCTAAAACAAAATAAAGCAAACTCAAATGATAGAATTTCACAGATAATTTCTTTTTTTTTTATTACACAACGCCTGGCATTGCATGAATCTTCTCAGCTCGAATCCCGTTACGAAGCATGGTGGTACACGTGTAGAGATGTTGGCGCAGTGTGTTCATAGACCTGGTGTTTCAGCTGATTCAAAAACCATGAGCAATTGTCATCCCAAGCTGATGAGTACGGAATGCGTGGTATATAGCTACAGAAGCGGCCGACCTTCAACATCCACATTGGATGGGCAAATGTCAAGGAAATTCGCAGTCAATCGGGGATATAATCCGACGATTACAAACACTAGTGGACAATGATGGTGCCTATGTAGACATTTAACACTATAATAAGTTTATTTACATTTTTTTTAAACGTTTATTAACATTTTTAAAAAAATAGAAATAAAATTATTCAAACAACAAACCCCTTGAAGAATGGACAATTCCAAGAAACTTCTAATTCGAGGAAGCAACATCAAAAATTGATATTTACAAATAAGTAACTTTAGTATATTATCAATACTCTATTATTGTTATTATTATTATTATTATTATTATTATTATAGTATTTTTAATATTGAAAATAATTTTTGATATATGAAAATATCTGCTTTAATTTTGGACTATTTATTCTTAAATCTTAAATTATATATAATGTGTGTATGCGGGGGGGTGCGTGTGTGTCTGTGTGTGTGTGTATGTTTGTGTGTATGTGTGTGTGTGGCTTTGAAAATAACGGAATGCATTCTTTTAAAGTGATCTTTTTCGTCCATCCCATTTTCAGAAAGATTCGTTGGAACGACAATAATCAAATACCCGAAATTGCCTGAAATTGAGAAAAAAAATAACATCTATTCCTGACGATGGTAAATGATTTTATCGAAAGTACTTGCAAGCAATACAAAAAGAATAACTAATCGATTGTACAGTTAATAAAAACAAGGATCGTGTCGTTCACCGAGTGGTCAGTGAGTTAATGCCTTCTTAATCTGTTAGCGAAGTGAGTTCGCCATTAATTACATAAACTTTATTGATTTATTCTTTGAATGACTACTTTACTATATATATATATATATATATATATATATATATATATATAAGGCATTAAAAACTAGAAATGTAGTATTGTAGGCCATGATAAGTTTAAAATAAAACACACACCAGTCGACCGGTTTCGTCCCCTCTCGTCAGAACTGTTAACGGGGAATTTAGATTATGAGGAAAAGAAAAGAAAAAGTCTTTCATGGGTGACATGAATGAATGGACAGGGAAGGAAAAAAATATAATAAATAAAAAAAAAAAAGAAAAAAAGAAAAAAAAATAATAATAAAAAAAAAAAATAAAAAATAATATATATATATATATTAAAATTATACCAACCAAGCTGCTAGAATCGCAGAACAGCAAGTCGAAGCAAACAATCTCTTTGTTTGCAAAGAGCAGGTTGCCTAGACCTGATGTAAAGCGACTCCAGCACCTTAAGATGGAAAAGTGAGTGCGAACTGGCCAAGACGGAAAACCAGTTCACACTGAAATCCATCGCACAAGTTGGATTCTTTATAAAATGATCCGCAATGGAAGACCCATACGTGTTACGAATGGTATCGCCCAAAGAAAATTTTTTGTTTAGTATTATCGCAGGTACGTGTTGTTTAATTCTCACGTCCAACCGCTGTGTCGTTCTACCTATATAGTCGCATCCACAACTACATTTTCTTTTCTTTTCCTCATAATCTAAATTCCCCGTTAACAGTTCTGACGAGAGGGGACGAAACCGGTCGACTGGTGTGTGTTTTATATTAAACTTATCATGGCCTACAATACTACATTTCTAGTTTTTAATGCCTTAATACGCTTTTGTACCGTTTCAAACCTATTTAAATATATATATATATATATATATATATATATATATATATATATATATATAGATAGATAGATAGATATCAGTGAATGAGTATGCATATACTTATTCATTTATATATATACCGATTAAGATTTATAATCTGTATATACACATTTATATATATATATATATATATATATATATATATATATGTTCGTAACATACATTTTTTCTGCATGTATCTGTACATGTGTGCGTGCATTTTCTCAGTTTACTTCATTATATGCATTCATTTCAATTTTATACTGGTATATAAGCATTCATACACACTTGTACGTTCGAAATTTATATCAACCTATATCGATATGTATACGCATGCACACTCGTGTGCCTACGTTTTACCGTTATTAAAATATACCGGAAAGTATACTTAACAGCATATTGGAGACTTTACCAGTCGCTCGCACAAAGGCTGCACAATACGATTTTTTCTACTTTCCCATTTTTTTTTCCATTTTTCTCATTGCATAATTTTCAGATAATATTTTCATTATATTCGCCTATTTCTCGAAATGTACGCAGTCTGCCTTCAAGTAAAATATAACGTGTTTAGGCGAAAAGAGACCGCAATTAAATCGTTGTTGCCATTCTAAGAATGTCTAGTTACAATTTTTTTTTTCTTTTTGTTCAGGAATACGTCCTATATACAAAACAAAGCGTTGAACTACCTGATGAATCATTAGTCTCGAAGACTCGACAGAATAAATCGATCCTTCCCAGATTCCTTCATTAAAACAGACGAACCTTGTTTTTAACCTATCAGATTGTTAGCATTTGCTATATTTTTCTTTATTTTGGCTGTATTCCTTCTATGGCTCTCCTCAACTACCCATGGTATATGGTCACATCACGTTAAAACCCCGGTCCGCGTACAATCACCGAAAATGGTCAGTACGTAGATAAGTGACCGCATGAGAATACCAGGTGTTGTAAGGTTAGATACGTGCGAGTGGCGTAATGGATAGTCAGTCAGTTATGTGCCATGCGGGATACACGCTTAAGCGATCATGTATCTTTCGATAGATGACTGGGGGAGGCAGATTTTTCCTGCAGTAGGTTGCCATTTCTTTGTGCTGTAGACCAGTGTCCATCCAAGGCTATAGAACCTGGTCTGTCCTGCTATTTCTCCATATGTAGAGAGAGAAGAAGAGAATTCATACTTTTCCTAAAAAGCACGTATGGATTCGATTTAAGATATATAATTCGATTCCTCAATCCTAGTCACTGTCCATTACTCCACTGTGCCTCTTGTGAAAGACCTTACTAAAGTTAAAATGTTTCTCTTGATCATAAAACAGGTAAGATCTTTATAAATATAGTCAGTTCAGTTAGTTATGTCCCATGCGTGATACACGCTTAAGCGATGATGTATCTTTCGGGTGGGCTGAATTTAAACTTAACCCGCTCCAAATTAACGGCAAAAATTCTTAGTAATGAAAGACCCTTTCGAAAACGGTTTATATTGCTAGTATTTATATAAAAAGTTAACGACAAAAAGTATTTATTTTAAAATTACCAACAATACCGATTCATAGTAAAATGATAAACAATACATATTTAAAGCAAAAGGATCAACAATACATTTTATCTATAGTTGAATACTTAGTTGAAGCCATAGAATTGTTTAGATGTCGCCATTAAATAAGCCATAGATGTTGATATGCTACTAAACAAAGTCAACTTACCAACAATATCTATATGTATATGTAGATTTCGGCATGAAATGGGCCATAGAGATTGATATGCAGCTAAACCAAATCGACCAAGTAAGCAAGCAAACTAAAAATTTAGAAATGGATACTGAGAATATTCGAAGTGGTGGAAATTTTAACGTAAACTTCTACAAAATTTGTAGAACTGCTGAAGTGATACTTTGGACTTATTTATATTTAAGTTTTAAAAAAAATTAATTTCAGTATGATTTCTCGACATCACCAACTTGGTAAATATCTTTTGACACTCCTCTCCGAATCTCCCTGTCCTTATATGGTGGTACGGAAAATGGTGGAATTTTAAATTTCAGGGTTTTGCTATCTTAATTTTATGATTATTTGAAATCGTCAGTGAATGGCTTAAGAAAAAAAAAAAAATATAGATCCTTTCGTTGTGGGCTGATTTCCAATTATTATTATTATTATTATTATTATTATTATTATTTTTTCGATTATAAAATACTCATGGAAATTCCACTGTTGCATCATTAAATAATCGAGCTTAACAACTTTGACAAAATATTAAAATAACAATCATAAATATGAATATTGGTAATTATTTAAAGACGTAAGGGGGTACAAATGAAACGATTAAAAACTGACAAGGTTTTCTCTTTCTCTGAAGCAGACGCATAACAGCGTTATCACTTCAACTACTTTTTTTTTCCTTATTTTTTTAACTGAAACCAAACAGCGTCTGTCTGGCATGTTTTTTTTTTTCTCGTCTTCCCTCGCGATCAAGTCTACTATTTATGTCTTATTGGCTAGGCGTAACGTACGTGCTAAATTACATTAGTTTTAGTAGTAGTAGTTCAGTTTATCAGAATTATTATTATTATTATTATTATTATTATTATTATTATTATTATTATTATTTTATTTTTTGATTTCTGGCGTTTACACATTTCTTTCCGGGTCCCGACAAGGGACCTAAGTTTAGAAATGGCATCATGACACTTTCCACTGACAAAAAAAAAAAAAAAAATTACATAGATAAAGCCCTTCGTAAAATGTGGGCTGTACTTGTCAGAACAATTATTATTATTATTATTATTATTATTATTTTCTTTGATTTCTGGCGTTTACATTTTCTTTCCGGGTCCCGACAAGGGACCTAAGTTTAGAAATGGCATTTGTCAATTCTGTCTGACATTTTATTTCGCCAGACTTATAGGTTCCATTTCCACTGACAAAAAAAAAAAAAAAAATTACATAGATAAAGCCCTTCGTAAAATGTGGGCTGTACTTGTCAGAACAATTATTATTATTATTATTATTATTATTATTATTATTATTTTCTTTGATTTCTGGCGTTTACACATTTCTTTCCGGGTCCCGCCCAGGGACCTAAGTTTAGAAATGGCATCATGACACTTTCCACTGACAAAAAAAAAAAAAAAAAATAGATAAAGCCCTTCGTAAAATGTGGGCTGTACTTGTCAGAACAATTATTATTATTATTATTATTATTATTTTCTTTGATTTCTGGCGTTTACACATTTCTTTCCGGGTCCCGCCCAGGGACCTAAGTTTAGAAATGGCATCATGACACTTACCACTGACAAAAAAAAAAAAAAAAATACATAGATAAAGCCCTTCGTAAAATGTGGGCTGTACTTGTCAGAACAATTATTATTATTATTATTATTATTATTATTATTATTTTTTCCGGGTCCGGTCCCAGGGACCTAAGTTTAGAAATGGCATCATGACACTTTCCACTGATTTCCCTTCGTAAAATGTGGGCTGTACTTGTTTATTACATTATTATTATTATTATTATTTTGATTATTATTATTTTATTCTTTCCGGGTCCGCCCAGGGACCTAAGTTTAGAAATGGCATCATGACACTTACCACTGACAAAAAAAAAAAAAAAAAAAAAATACATAGATAAAGCACTTCGTAAAATGTGGGCTGTACTTGTCAGAACAATTATTATTATTATTATTATTATTTTCTTTGATTTCTGGCGTTTACACATTTCTTTCCGGGTCCCTTGGGACCTAAGTTTAGAAATGGCATCATGACACTTTCCCACTGACAAAAAAAAAAAAAATACATAGATAAAGCCCTTCGTAAAATGTGGGCTGTACTTGTTGTAACAAAATAACAATTATTATTATTATTATTATTATTATTATTATTATTTTCTTTGATTTTCTTTTGCGTTTACACATTTTTCTTTCCGGGTCCCATGACACTTTCCAGAAAAAAAAAAATTTTAGAAATGGCATCATGACACTTACCACTGACAAAAAAAAAAAATTACATAGATAAAGCCCTTTCTTTCCGGTCCTGCCTAAAATGTGGGCTGACACTTGTCAAAAAAATTATAGATATTATTATTATTATTATTTTCTTTGATTTCTGGCGTTTACACATTTTCTTTCCGGGTCCCGCCCAGGGACCTAAGTTTAGAAATGGCATCATGACACTTTCCACTGACAAAAAAAAAAAAAAAAAAAAAGATAAAGCACTTCGTTACATAGATAAAGCCCTTCGTAAAATGTGGGCTGTACTTGTCAGAACAATTATTATTATTATTATTATTATTATTATTATTTCTGTTCTATACTTATTTTCTTCCGATCCCGACCAGAGACGTGATTTAAAAAATGTCATCATGGCATTTTTCACTTAACATTTTTGTAAAAAATATCAAAGTAAACTAACCTAAGAGCATGCGCATTTTACATAGATAAAGTCCTTCGTAGGGTTTTCGCTCTACTTTCGAGAAAATTGTTTTTGTCTATTTCTTTAAGACATGAGCTACCGGAGATCCCTTCAATAAGTCAATCGGGACCATTCCCCCAATCGAACCCTGGGGTCTCCAACCACAACTGGGATTATTGATGTCTCCATAAGCCCCATTTTGTAGATTTCCACTTCAAGATTCTTGTATTTTAATAGGTTTTTTTTAAAAGATTTTATGATCACCAAAGATGCATTACAGTGTCCAGGAAATACCATGTCAAAGAGAAATCACATTCGGTTTTAGTGTTCTTTGATCACTTTGTCTGGCCGATTACTTTTGTTTGTTCTGTAGCAGCGTTTCAGATAAGGTTTTTCCATGTTTCCACACGATCAAAACGGAATAACCTATTATTTATGATGAATTGGCTGGGCGTAAAGGACGTGCTAAATAATGAAGCAGCGGACTTATATTATTATTATTATTATTATTATTATTATTATTATTATTTCTTTTTTGAAGTAATGATGACAGTCTGTATATTGTGATTAGTATACGAATTAATCTAAGATGTTGGTATGGAAATATTAATAGAAAAATCTTATAACCACGGCAAATTATATTATTACCTGGAGTATTCGATTGCCGGCTCGTAAAGCAAAAGCTAGGAAATTTATATTATCTAAATGCAGCAAGAGAAATTGCTTCCGTATTTATAATGAGAGCACAGTCCTTGAGGACCCGATTCGCAGCCACTGCGAATCGGACGGGTGAGATGCATTAGCATATATTTTAATCCAAATGTAGAATACACGCAACACTTTGAGAAGAAAGAATGGAATAAACGGACAGCCATAAAGCGGCTAGCGAAGTTATAAGGAGCGATTTGCCCAGGGGCGACCAAGTGAACCGATGGGAGGTAAATAATGTACTAACAGAACTCTTATTTGGAGTCAGGGAAGTTTATATATATATATATATATATATATATATATATATATATATATATATATATATATATATATATATGTATTATGTCATTCGCAGACAGTACTGTTTCGATGAAAAATTTCTCCCAGCTAACCTCTAGAAAAAGACAATATTTATAAATGTCTTTTAGACAATAGGAAAACTGCAATATTAGCCGATGTCCTTAGCAACTGGATGAATTTAGAAAACTATTATATTCATATTGTCAACTGAAAATTACGTCAAGTAATGTCACCTGTGGAAATATTGTATTTATTTTTGTGTTAACGGATTCAACCATTTTCTTTTGATTTTTTGATAAAGTTGTGTATGTTTGTTTGGGAGAGGAGTAATTCCACACGTGACAGTACTTGACGTAATTTTTCAGTTAACAATATGAGTATAATAGTGTTTTCTAAATTCTTCTAGTTGCTAAAGACATTTTGTTTTATTATAGGTAGTTACGTTGTTTTAATAAATTCATTTCGTTTTTACCTTGCAAAATTCCACATTCGACGAAACGAATCAGCTAATATTACAGTTTTCCTATTGTCTTTTACACACACACACACGCACATATATATATATATATATATATATATATATATATATATATATATATATATATATAGTAGAAGTCCACATATACGAACGTCCTCATATCGAAACTTCTCAATGTTGTCATTTAGATGTAGGAATCTGCTGCATTCTAATATTTTTCTTTTCTTTGCAGATAATTGTTAGTAACTTAAAATTTCTCAGTCCATAATGTCTTGCACAGAAGAAACTCCAACTGGAAAACAAAGGAAAAGAAATTCTTTCACGTTACAGGTCATAATTCACGTTAATTTTCACGTTATAATCTCAGAAATTGAAGATTATTAAGAAACTGGACAAAGCTCCTAATTCGATGAATTTCCAAATTAACAAACAAGGATCGCAGCATCTGAGCGAAACACTAAAACTTGTGCTTGAAGATGATCCACTGATAACAGCAAAAATTGTAATATCAGCACTGGTAAAAAAATTGTTGCTGAAGACATTAGGTTTATAATACCCAGAAATTCATACAGAGATATCCTCAAGGACACATGGGTTAGTTAGATACAGTGACAGGACCCAAAGAGTATGAGTTCAATTCCTGGTTAAGGCGGTGGAGAACTTGGAGAGGGGAATTAACAGGAGATAACTGATAACTGACATCCATTAGACATGGCACGTGGAACTAGAACATTCCACCCCAGCGAGCGAAATAAACGGTCCTGTTCGATATTTCAATCACCTGAAGAAAACCGAAAAGTTTTAATAAATATGGCGACAGAGATGAGGACATTAGTCCGAATAATTTAAATAATTATCCACTGAATACATAGACTTCGGATGGCTTAATAGAATGAATAAATGAAGCCGCTAATGAATAACAAAAGAATTGAACGGTAGAATCGCTTCAATAATGATTTGGATTGTCAAAAACATAGAAGAAGAATGACATTCTTCCGATAATGGTGAAAATATGAAGGATGATGACGTAAACTGGGATTCAGTAGAGAAAACTATTGATGCTGTCATCAAATTGATGAAGAAAAAAAATTGTTCAGTAGTGCAGAATGTACAAGTGCAAGTAATTTGCAGAAATGTTTTAATTTTTAAAAAATAGAACAGCGAAAATTAAGCTAAATAAGAAAAGAGATCAAAAAGAAAACTGAAAATAAAAATTATTCAGCGTTGCAAATTAATATTTACTGTCGTAAGACACTTGATTTTTCGTATATTGCAATAAGTTCTTGTGTTTTGTCAAGTTATAATTATATTACACATACCACATTCCCTCCGAACCTGTCCTCGTATCAGAACTGCTCTGAAGTTCGGATATGAGGCACGGTGGAGTAATGGATGTCAGCACGGACTGAGAAATCGGCAACCCATTACATTCACTTACGTGAAACTACCTTTGGGAAAGGAATCAATCATCTTCGTCTTCCGAGTTATGTGTAAATAGAATGATATAGCCTTGGTTGGCAACGGGTCTAGGAGAAGGAATTCAAAACCGACCTGTCTTGCCCATGAAAAGTTTGGTACATTTCGGCGTAGCCCATTCGCCGTGGCTGATTCGGTGTCAGAAAAATAATTGGACTATTCGGCACAACCGTTTAGGCGTCCATCAGATTGTTTCGACGTCACTGTCTTTGACCTGTCTGTGAGGAACAAGTAGAGAGATTAAAGTTGACGCCATGAATGGAGTTATGTGCATATCAAACAAAAGAGACTCGGTTTTAAGTGGAAAGTCAGGCAAATATACTCCAGATGGATCAAGAGTAGAATTGGAAGAGCATTTACGAGCAAAGCATTTTGCTTTATCTGTTGTAGCCGGAATTATTACGCTGCTACAAATCATCACTTTCTACGGATGCATAAAAGCTTTTGGAGATCGTAACTATGGCTCATTTCATTTTTTTACGTATTTTTCGTTCCATATTGTTGTAAACAATCCATTTTTCATTGTTTGTTATAATTCTTTCCCAACGTGGGTAATTTCTGTTGCGTTTGGGCAGAGAATCGGCGACAGAAATGCGCTGCAATTTTTTTCTGTTTTAGTGTGAGTCACCGAAACATCGAAGCGATTAACGCATTCTGCCTTTTTTTTTTTTTTCAAATGTCACTAGAAGACTGAAAAGAAATAAGCAGAGTACTTCGGCGATGTCCCGTGTCGTGTGAACTGGATTATTTTTAATCGACGTTTTGATTTCTTATCATCAATGACTTCAGGTTTGTTAGTATGCTCTCAGTTTTCCAGATCTAAATTTCCACTTCTGAACCATTTAAGAATAATTATTTCAGTTATGGTACTATCCCCATAAACGGTGCATATATTATTTGCTGTTTTACAGGCTTTTTTCTTTCAAGGAATAAAAGAATAACACATGAGAAAAAATGCATCTCATTTTCTTCCATTTTCACTTTTAGCGTAAAAAAAAACGATGAAGGCGTTGAAATGCTATCTTTTAGAAATGGATATATGTCATCAATTTCAGTCACATGTGAAACGAAGCCACCTTTTGATAAACGCTGCTTATTTCAACCCAATAAATCAATAGGAATTATACAGAAACAAATGTAATTTAGATCTATTTAAATATTATTTTCCGATGGCTGGCAGCAGCCCAACGGGAAGACAATTTTTCAATTCCACGTTTGAAAAAATCTGTTTTTCTTCCCCGGGAACATTTTGGAAAACTGTTTTGATCTGAGACTCTGCGAGTTCTGTCACTTATGAAATATTTTAGCAACTGAAACAAAAGAAAATCTGTAGGGGTTTACCCAAAGGAGTATTGGAAGCCATTTAAGAATTTTCCATCTTAACGATCTTATTTTTTCCTTTTTCTTTTTGAAAAATATATCTTTGAATCGTCATAAATTAACAACTTTTCTCTTTACTAAAGTCAAACACTTTCGCTTCGTTTGTCCGATCAAGTTGTTAGCAATAAACGCCTGCGCTGATGATCCGGTATGGGATCCAAAAACTCATACCGGAGAACTCTATTTATATTCCACGAGACAAAAAGCAAGGATTTATGTGGACGGAATCACAGTTTGGAAATTGGCACTGTTTTCTGCTTTTAAGATAACTACCGTCTTTTTTTTTCATTCTATTGACTTGCAAAACTCATTTTTCATCACCTGTAACAATGCGATACATTCTGGAATTTATATATTATGCAATGAGAAATATTCTGCTTTTTTTTTTAAGTTAGAATCTCCCATGAGTGTAAACTCTGAAGTTTTTGGTTGTCGACATACTGTAAAGAAGACGAGATGCTTAAATAATTCTAGACGGAGTTTTCTGCTATTCAATTTTGGTTCTTCAATGGTTGGTTGACGCGTAAATTATTGTCGAAAATACGTAATTACTTTCTGAAAGCAATAATTATTTGTTTTTAACGCCATTTTTTATTTTACATTTCCCCAATAAAATGACAGTACGTTACTAACAGTAAAAACAAAATTTTACATCAAAACACTATTGACACACATTTCTTTTGAACCCCGATCCATTTGTGCTCTTTCTTCTTTTTTTTATGTGCCTTGTCCCTTTAAGACGTGGTCGATCATTGCTTTTTCACAAGTTTCTGCCATTTTTACTCTAATTTTATCTTTTATCATTTCCCAGTTCATGACGCGAATCTCGTGAAATTTCTAAACCGTCAGATCTAATGACATTTATAAAAACGTTCATGAAAAATATCTCCCGAAAATAATATCCGATAATGCATTTCGCCTTGAACGGCTTCATCAGATGGATAATGAAAAATGTGTTGTGTGTGCATGCATTTGTGCGTGGTGACAACACATTTTTCGTTATCCATCTGATGAAGCCGTTCAAGGCGAAATGCATTAATCGGATATTATTTTCGGGACATATTTTTCGTGAACGTTTTTTCCAAATGTCGATAACTTATAATACTGTCGGCATTACATACCCAACATTATTACAATCAGACCAAAGTAACCGCTTTCTCAAATCACTGATTAAAAATTGATTTGCTATGGTTTGATTGTTTTTGTTCAGCGGCATATCAACATTTGTATGAGTTACTTAATGGCGAAATCTAAATATGAGAATTTAAAGTTTATAATTAATTCAAGACAATGAAATTATTTCATTGTTAAATTATAATTACTTAGATGTATTTTCTTACCAAATAATTTTGCAAAATCAAACGAAGAGTGAAAACTTGTTTCTCCTTACAAGAAATGGGATTTGGGCCCCTCGAGGTGGTATAATGGTTAGCAAGCTGTGTAGTGAGTTCGATCCTCACTTGGTGCCTCTTACTTTCGTCTTTGTGCCACATCTAAGCTACGTTTGGAAAATCTCTGCAAAAAATGAGATTAATTGTAGCAATCTTTATTTTTTATGGTTATATTTATTTATTTTTTTACAATCTATGCCATATCTTTAACTTCACCTTAAATGTATTGATTGTCATTATTCTTTAAAAATGTATTGTTGATCATTTCATTATAAAATATATTGTTGGTAATTCTATATAAAATATATTGCTGGTCATTTTTATTATAAAATTGTACTGTTGATCATTTCATTATAAAATATATTGTTAGTAATTCTATATAAAATATATTGCTGGTCATTTTTATTATAAAATTGTACTGTTGATCATTTCATTATAAAATATATTGTTGGTAATTCTATATAAAATATATTGCTGGTCATTTTTATTATAAAATTGTACTGTTGATCATTTCATTATAAAATATATTGTTGGTAATTCTATATAAAATATATTGCTGGTCATTTTTATTATAAAATTGTACTGTTGATCATTTCATTATAAAATATATTGTTGGTAATTCTATATAAAATATATTGCTGGTCATTTTTAGTACTGTTGATCATTTCATTATAAAATATATTGTTGGTAATTCTATATAAAATATATTGCTGGTCATTTTATTATAAAAATGAATTGCTGGTAATATTTTCTAAAAATGTATTGCTGGTATTTTTACTATAAAAATCTATTTTAATACTTCCCTAGTGTTTTGATTTTTCATTGGGTGTTCACTATTTACAAAATCAAACGAGGATTGAATTAGATTAATTATAGCATTATAATTATTATTATTATTATTATTATTATTATTATTATTGACAATGTATACCATCTGTTCAATTTTACTTTAAAATGTATTGATTGTCATTAGGCTTTAAAAATGTATTGTTGGTCATAATTGGTAATTCTATATAAAATGTATTGCTGACCAAATTAGTTTAAAATATATTGCTGGTCATTTTTATTATAAAATTGTACTGTAGGTCATTTCATTATAAGATGATAGGTCCTGATCTGGCATCTAGCCTACAATCGCTATCCCACACACATGCCATGGCTTCCCTCTGTCTCTTCTACAAGTATTTTCAAGGCAACTGTTCCGACGAGCTACTTTCACTGGTTCCCAGACTGCATGAATCTGAGTGAGCTACCAGGCTGTCATCTCGGTCCCACCCTTTCACTGTCAAAATGGTTAAATGTAACCGTCTCTTCTACTCAAACAGCTTCTTCTTCCACACTTCCCATCTGTGAAACTCCCTTCCCCTTACTTGCTTCCCCGATGACCATAATCTTCAAATATTCAAGTGTAATGTCAATCGAATCTGACACCCTGAGCTTGATCCCCGTCCTTCTCTGTATCCGTTCCTCAAATATGCCTCTTTACTCTTGTTCTCAATCCTCTGGAACGCCTTGCGTGCTAGTGGCACTCCCACCTTGTTTGGGGTAATCAGCCTAAAAAAAGATATATTGTTGGTAATTCTATATAAAATATATTGCTGGTCATTTTATTACAAAATACATTGCTTGTCATTTTTATTATAAAAATGAATTGTTGGTAATTTTTTCTAAAAATGTATTCTTGGTATTTTTACTATACAAATCTATTTTTATACTTCCCTAGTCTTTTGATTTTTGTTTGGGTCTTCACCATATCTGAGACACTAACAGGGTAGACCTGGGAACAATAGCAGTTCAGTAGTGGTTCCACGCTCGTCAAAAGCTCAAATCTCCCGATCAAAGGCCTTGCTACCGGATGTAGTTTATCGTCATATCCAGGCCTAGATTAAAAATAGTTTCAAACGAACGAACCCTGTAGATCTTGGAGAGGACGGACCTTCGTCAGATCTCGTAAACTAACGCTAAATAACCCTTACCAAATGACAAAAGCCAGATCACTTGAGGACTTTCACCAGCAGCAACAACTAAAATGGATAGAACATATTACTCGATGGAAATAAGAGCATAATCAAGATATTAACGTTCCACACTAATTCCAACAAAAGCTTAGTAAGGAAACCCAAATCAATTCAGTTAGTGGGCTTGAGAAACCTATTTTCTAGGAAAAAAATGCTTTAAGAAAAATATATTATAAATATCAACCGACAGCAAGGCTAACTCTTTAGTCGATGAATGTCAAATATTTCCTTATAAGGAAACGTTAAATTTCACAATTATCGTCACTAGGTTTTCTTGTTCCGCTGCCAATTCACACAAAATCATTAAGTAGTTTACTCGCTGCATTCCCCTGCTTCTTTTGCTTTCAGTATATCCTGTTAATGTTTTACCAAAATGATTTAGCTATTATTGACATATATTCACTTATGCGCAAATACTCTTGGGGAAGGCATGCATCAACCTCTTCCCCCCGTTAAAGGTTAAATAGTCATACTTGTATCATTAAATCATTATTATTTCGAAAAAAAATTCTTTGAATCTAAAAATATTTTGTGGCTTTAAATAACCTGCAAGAGGTTGATAAACCGTAGAAAACTAATCAATCAATCATACAAAAGAAAGAAAGGAGTAACGATGAACTATCAAACGAAGACAAAACATATGGATGTCGGCAAGATCTGTTGCAGTTTTTTGGGTACTTTGTACTAGTGAGCCAGTCAAAATGAGCTGACTCATTTTATAATTCACCAATAAAAGGGTTAACCAATCAGAAAGCTCAAAATATTCAATGCGACGTGTATAAAGGCAGCCATTTTGTTTTTTCTCCCAAAATATCTCCACTGCCAACCTGATATCGAAGACTTAAATAATTAGCAGCCGCTACTTTCTCCAAATCTACATTGCCAACCTCTGATATTGAAGAGATTACGGACTTCACTGGATTCCATATTCAGAGACTACGGCAAACATGGTCAACAAGAGGGGCAGCCAAATGTCTGAGCTTCGAACTGGGAACATCAAAATGAAACAGGAACAGAAATTTTAGCTAGCTGAATAAACTTTTAATAGACGACTGGAATACTGGAAGCACATCGGAATTGCAGAAGAGGCCTCCTAGAATGTAAGCAATGTATTAAGACAGAGGAAAATATTGTTACAAACTAAGAGAGCTGAACGGCTGCACCATGGCTATCCTCCGGTATGACGGATACTGGATAATCTCCTTACGGACGAAGAAGAGATTCGAAGCGACTCGGATGTCGTTCTTCAATTGGATACTGAGAATATCATGGACAAATTATATGAACAACAAGGAAGTTCTAAAAAAAGAAAAACTATAAGCATACTTATAATCAGAAAGAGAGAATGGAAATTTTCTGGAAACATAATAAGGAAGGGGAAATTGGAGAGGTGACTGTCAAGCTACAGGAAATAATGAATTGCAGACAAGAGGGCGTGTAGGGAAACAGTGAGTACACACCCTAACTAGCTTATGTAAATAGATTGCAAGAGAGGGTGTTCAGGAGGTGAACAGGCAAACTTCACTAAGGACTACAATATATAGAAAGTTGGGGAGAATCATAATAATTCACGCCCTGAAGGGACACGGAAGAAGAAGAAGAAGAAGAAGAAGAAGAAGAAGAAGAAGAACAACAACAACAACAACAACAACAAGTGATATCAGTGTGTTGTTACATTTAAAGTTTTTACATTTTTAAAAATTAATGTTTTTTTTATATGAGGTTGGTGCAAAAATAATGACGTAATAATGTCGTTTTTTGACGTTAAAAAATACGTCACAAAACGACATTATTACGTCATTATTTTTGCACCAACCTAATAATAATGTGAGGTGTCTCAAAACAAACTGTTCAAAATTAAATTTTCTTAAATTGCTGGCCGACATTATGACGAAAATCGAACTGGAAAATTTAACACTCACAGGACATAGCGATTTTCCAAGCGTAGCCTAGATGTGGCACAAGGCCGAAAGTAGGGTGCACCCAGTGAGGATCGAACTCACTACTCAGTCGTAATTGTTCTAGCGAGACAAGCTTGCTAACCATTCCACCGCCTCGAGGTGCCCAATAGTGATTTTCCAAGCGTATGGAGCACACAGTTAGATGTTCTAGCGAGGCACAACCATTACACCGGCCGAAAGTATGGAGCACACAGTGAGGATCGAACTCACTACTCAGTCGTAATTGTTCTAGCGAGACAAGCTTGCTAACCATTACACCGCCTCGAGGTGCCCAATAGTGATTTTCCAAGCGTAACTTAGATGTGGCACAAGGCCGAATGTATGGAGCACACAGTGAGGATCGAACTCACTACTCAGTCGTAATTGTTCTAGTGAGACAAGCTTGCTCACCATTACACCACGTCCAGGTACCCCACTTACAGGATATAGTGAACGGAGAAGGGTACCAAATAATCGGGAATAACATACCTGATGGTTACGGTTAAATTGCTGACCGAGCCGGGACAAAGAAGGATGCTAAAGAGTCAAGCGTTGCTTAGGGCTCCATGAGATAGAAAGTTGTAGAGAGCCTTGATCGATCAGGTTTTGAAAGGACACCACCCCTAAAAGAAGATCGGGAGAAGGCAGGAGGAAAGTTTGATGTAAATAGCATCCAGAAAATTATTGACGTAAAATATCTTCATAATTCAAATTATGTATCTCCCTCAATCACCTGTAAGGAAAGATTCCCAATGATATCAAGGCAAATCTGTTTCTTACCCTTGGGAAATAATCTAAACGGATATAAGGCGATGTTGAAATACTCCTTCACAGTTATTTCTTCAGGGAAATAAAATAAAAAAAAACTCTTTAACATATTTAAAAATGTTAAAAAAATAACAATAGTTTCGGGGAAGTTTTGATGAAGGCTAACATGTAAAGTTATAAAGTCCTTGTCGTGTACATAAAAATAAATAAATAATTATATTGTCAAAAGTAATTATGAGAAAATAATTATAAAAATTTATCAGAAATTGCTCATTTTAATTCAGGAATTAATTGTTTTCAGTGTGGTACTTTCAGTACATTCTATGAGAAAAAGTCTGTTGGTATTAGGTCCGGTGATTGGGATAGCCACTCAATTGCTCCACGTTGTCCTCTCCACCTCAGCTCGAAAATAAGGCGTTATTTTGCCGCATATATATATATATATATATATATATATATATATATATATATATATATATATATATGAACCTAAAGAGCCAGGTAAGCCTACCTAGGTTTTTACCTATACGGATCGTCAGGTTCAACTGATATATTTGAACTTAATTTCAATCCTTCAGGAGGTTCCGAACCTTAGCTATGATTAATTAATGATGAACATCATTGTCGTTTACGATCAATTTCATTATGATTCTTCTGTTAAGGTTAGAGAGTAATTATAAATATTTATTACTTAAAGTAAAGCCCAATAGTGTTATAAAAACTTCGAAGAATTCCAGTAAAATATCTTTAATTATTTCTAAGATACAAGGGGTTAGAGCTTAACCTAACAGTTGGACAATTTTGTAGTTACAGGATTTGGACAATTTTGCTGAATTAATCGTTCACTTGTCAGTAATTTGCAGCCACCTGATAAGATGCATTTGATACGCATCGAAACACGACTGCAATTGTGTATCGATTTTGACATATTTTTCAATGCATTATCCTAAAATAAAGAATATTGGTCTACTTTATATTGAACCCTCTTTTAAGTTAAATGTTACGAACATTAGAATTGTACTCATCTTACCTGGATATATATATATATATATATATATATATATATATATATAAGCGTTTCACCCCAAGCAAGGCGGGAAGCCACTAGGACGCAAGGGGTTACAGAAGATTTGGAGCAAGATCAGATAGGAGTGATAGAGGAAAGGATGAGGAGAAGGATAGTGGATAGATCAAGACAACTGGAGATGTCGATTGACATTACATTTGAATAGTTGATATATATATATATATATATATATATATATATATATATATATATATGCGTGTGTATGTATGTGTGTGTGCCCGCGCTGCGAATGTGTGAGTATTTGAGTATGTTTGTATGTTTTAAATTTCCTTATGCCTATGTGTTGCAAAAAACCCGGTTATATTTACGAGTGTTTCCTGACAGATAATCTGATATTTACTCACAATGACATTGACATATCAGAGCATTAAAAACCGAAAAAGTCTCTTATAAATAAATAACTGAATCTTTTTTTTTCTTTTTTTTTTTTAAGCCGGTTACGTCTGTAACTCTGGGATCTCCACCTTTTCATATCGGTGTGTTACTTCTATTTAAACTTTAGCATAAAACCTCTTTACAGAATAAATATAGTCCATTAATACTACAACTGTCACGATGAAGATAATCGTAGACACACTGCTGAGACGGTTTTGAGTTAAGAATTATATCTTTATTGCTAACCAAGACAAGATAATTCAGTCAACCTTGCTATTCTAACTATATCGGTGGCGAACAAGAAATTGACATAGTTTTCCCAAATTAAATAATGTGAACTAAACACGACGTCAGGCGTATTTGAACTCCGCTTTCCAATTTTATTTTCCATTTTTTTAACCGTTAATTTATACGTATTTCCATATTCGAAAATTTTAGTCGAGTCATGGTGGAGTAATTAATTAACTGCTCGGATTGAGGAATCGGGTAGCCGAGTTCGAATTCTAGTCGAATCCACTGTGTTAACTTCTCTTCTTTTACCTATAGATAAATAGTAGGATGTCTGCTGCAGAAATAAATGGAAAAACTGCACCGTCAGTCATGTATCGACATCGACAGGTACATAATCGCCTAAGCATGCATCATGTATGGCACATAACTGACTGACTGTCATCTGTGGGAGATGCAAAATTTTATTGATAGTGTTACGAGGTCAGACCAACTTCCATAAAAATGTAGTTTTAATGTATATTATATTTATGGATTAAAATGTTGAATATTAGAGATAGAGTGTGTGTAAACTTAATAATGGACATTGACTCAGTGGCGACAGTCTGTTTCATGCCTAAACGTCTGAAGTTCATGCTTGGACTGACGATTGCTTTTAAGCGTGAAACAGACTGTCAATGTTGACTTCTACACACACACACAAACACACACACACACACACATATATATATATATATATATATATATATATATATAATAGATTTGAAAATACTTTTTGCATATTTTCTCTTTATTGACATGTGGGAGCACAATAAAACTTTTTGAGAAAATCACAAACTTTTATTGTTCCGTCTTCAGTGCTTCATACTGATATATCCATTCATATATATATATATATATATATATATATATATATATATATATATATATATATATGGGGGATTTCCAGAGAGTGCAGACAGTCGTTTATAACTTTCCCCACTTTGTCTTATTATCTTCAGACACACACACAAACACACACACAAACACACAGATAGATAGATAGATAGATAGATAGATAGATAGATAGATATAGATAGACTCAATAGGAATTCAGTCAATCAAACCAGGGATTCTATTTATACTTTAACTCTTTTTAAGACACAGTTGGTAAGCAACAGAATACGCCACAGAGCAAATAAAGATGTCTGCAAAAGAACCTCTTGTAGAAATAATAATAATAATAATAATAATAATAAAAATAATAATAATCGTGACGATGTCACATTTTATCTAATTAGAGCAAAAACATTCTCCACAGAACCTTATCTCACTTTCTTCGTGACGCAGACGACATATTCTCGGACCGTTTTTTTTTGTTTTGTTTTTTTTTCGCTTGTTAGCCAAAGCAAAAGGAATGGTAGGTTTTTACATCCTCCCCCTACCAAAGCCTCATTACTTATTAGCCTTGCACTCCAACTAATACTTTGCCATCTTCTCCGATATTCTTTCAAGGCGTTTTGTAACCAATAACCCCCCCCACACACACACACACTCCCAGGACACCGTATTTTTCATATATTTTCTTCTCCTCCAAACGATGGACTGATAGGAGTTACACAGAAGGGACGTTTGGGGGACATATCTTTTCGCGATTACGAAAGAAACTAAGGAAACATAATTGGACATTTGAGAATTCTTGAGACTCACGAAGATAACGTTAAAAGGAAAAGAAGAAAAAAATAGCCTAGCTTTATTATTGGGCGCTTTCGCTTGCCACAGCCGTGTTTATATCCTTGCCTTGCTCCTAAGCGCGAAATTCTCATCGACTTTTTAAGTATATATGTAGACATCATTTGGTAGCAAGGTATTTCATTTTTTTTATCCTTTCATAGACATTAGGAAAAATGCCCATGGTACCCGATAAGACGTTAACTTATGCAAAAGGTCCATGATTGTCTACTTTACGAGCGACTTTCCTTTTTCCTTTCGTTACCTTTCTTTCTTTCTTTCTTTCTTTCTTTTCATTTTTTTTTTATTTATGCCTAAAACTTTTCATCTTTTTTCTTTGTTTTTCTATTAGCATTTTTCTAAACTTCCGCTTTCTTTGCGATTCTCTTAGATGATTCCATTCATCTTTTCTCATTCGTTTCTCTCTTTCTCGCTTTCTGTCTCTCGGAGTCACGCGTAGTACAACGGTTAGCGGTGCTGGAAGTAAATTTGGCGTGTCGAGTTCATTACCAGCTAGATTCGGTTGCGTTCACTTTGCGCTAATGTACTTTGAAATGCCATAAACCCATCTCCCTTTAACTATGGGCTAAAATGCATCACCGATTGGTTTCTTCTGTCTTTTATGCATTTACAGTCTTTGAAGATCAATGTTGACTTGGAAGCAAGAAGCCGGAAGAGAGTTCCACAAGTGAGAAGTGTGAGAGAAGAAACTGTTAGCATAGAACTTACGGTTACATCTAGACAAGTCAACCGTAAAAGAATGAGACCTTGCTATCAATCTAATACTACGCTTAAATTCAAGAAGTCGAGGTACCATAGAGGAAAGTTCATCAGAACAATTACCATGAAAATATTTGTAGAAAAGGCACAGAGAAGGTAGGACGATGGAAAGTGACTGAATCCGCGATGCCAGATCAAAACCAATAACATTGCAGATTTTTCAATGTATTTTATATCTTATATTCTTCATGGATTATATAGAGATAAATCTAAAAATATACGACTACAAAAAAAAGATAATGACATTAATACCAACAACAACAACAATAGCAATGCTAGCAAACCAGAAAAAAAACAAGCATCTAATACTACCTACTAACTCCTTAGCATCTACTAATAAAACTAAATGAACCAATCTGAACAATATCAAAATAATTATAACCACCTCCAAGACTATTAAGGATATTATCAAAGCCAAAATAGCCATAACAATAATTCTGAAGCAAATATAAATAACATTAAATTGTCCCAACTGTTCCTCACAATATAATGGGGAAACTTGCCGAAATTTTTTTTAAAAAGTATCTATGAATACATAAAGGATTTTATACACAACAATTTATCAAATGTATTATTCATACATAGAAATAAGCTCAAACACAACTTCAATCTAAAGAATGCGACACTTACTAAAAGAGAAAGTAGCTTACGTAGATGGAAAATTCTTGAGAATGGCGCTATCGAATCTTACCAAAATATAAAACTACACTTTTTCCGATCCAATACACATGAAAAAAATTAAAAGAAAAAGTTTAAATTCAAAATTTTCTGTTATTTAAAATATATGATACATTAATTAAACTCAAAATAAACTAATATATAATAGAATATAAAAAAAATTCAGTTGCAAATACTTGACAAAATGTGATTTTCATATACGCTGCCATTTCGTACGGCCATGATGGGTTTGACGACTGAACAGCAAAAAGAAATTACTTAACTAACCAAATATCACTCATCTTCAAATGTAACTAACCTCGAAAAACCCTTGCTTTGAATTTTCACAAAGGTATCTTACTGGAGCCAGAATTAATAGCGGTATCATTAAATATGAACCTGAAAAGATTAATCCCGCATATGGGCACCCATAAATGGAAGCGATCTCTCCGAAATTTTATCTCTATCTATAAAAGGCAGGATGTGTGTGTGTGTGTGTGTGTGTGTGTGTGTGTGTAACGAATGCGCGGCCGCAATTTTCGACGGATTTGCACCAAAATTTACATGCACATGCTCCAAGTTAGCAAGAAGGCCAAGACCGACTTTGCATTTCCCAACTCCCATCGATAGTGGAAATAATCGATTTTTTCATGCTTCTACGGCAGTTTACATGTAGTTTGCGGCCACTTTCTATTGGCCAACGTGAGAACCAACAGCTGACTGACACGAATGTTAACTAGCATGCAAAAAAAAAAATCGATAGCTGCATTCGTCACAAGTGGGAAAAATTTAAATCTACATAGCACTTTACTCCAAAGGGCACTCTTTTAAAGACAAGGAAGGGCAAAAATATTTAAAGTCAAATGATAGCGATTGCTGTATGAGTCGTACGATTTTTGAATCAAGCACGGGTAACGCCGGGCCACGCTGCTAGTTTACTATATTTTTTTTAATTGAATCTCTTACGAATTTAAAATCATGTTTTGTTTATTTTATTTGTTTTCAGTAGAAGATATTCACTATTTACATTATTCGAACTATTGTCCTCATCTTTGTCACCATATTCTTTGTTGCCATATTTATTACAACGTTTCGGCCGTTGTACACCTCGGCCTTCTTCAGGTGGTTGGAATGTCGGACTGAACCCTTTATTTCGCTTACTGGGTTACACTGTTCTGGATGTCAGTTATCTCCTGTTAATTCCCCTCTCCAAGTTGTCCACTGCCTTAACCGTGTATTGAACACACACTCTTTGGGTCCTGTTACTGGATCTAACCAACACCTTTATTCACTGTGCCATGTCCTTGAGGACATCTATGTATGAATTTCTCGGTGTTATAAACCTAATGTCTTCAGTAATTGTCATGGTAAAAAAATGGTTGCTGAAGACATTAGGTTCAGTTCGACATTCCAACCACCCGAAGAAGGCCGGAACGTATAACACCCGAAACGTTGTAATAAATATGGCGACAAAGATGAGGACAATGGTCCGAATAATGTAAATGGTGTACATAATACTTTATCTCAGAAATATAGTAGAAGATATGTTGGATTATCGGTCGGTTCGTACTGCTTCGACGTCTTTTTAACAGAAATAGAGGCTTATCCCGCGTTTTATGCTTAGGATGGAGTTTTCGGTTTGTTCTCCTAAAGTATTCGCATTCTCTTTCCTTCTCAGTAACCGCTTGCGTCTTAGAGGCATTATCGCCTTGCTTGGTGTCAAATGATTTTTTTTTTTTTTTAAAAAGGAACAATTTCGTATGACATTAGTAGACTAGTTATACTTAAAGTTTGACGAAATGGTTTGAATAAAAGGAGGTTCTGGAATTTCTAAATATTTTTTTCTAATTTAAGGAAACGTTCTCTTTTAGAATCATCATCATCATCATCCCCTTGACTTTACTAATCGTAGTGGGGGGGGTCTAGATGCAAAAGCCACACTGAATCACCTCCACAACGGTCTATCAACGGCAGTCATCAGCAATTCTGGTAGAATCATACGAGTCCATTGTTTGACATTGTCCAACCAGTCTAAACCATGTCATTTCTCTCCGTTTGACAGTGGCGAGAAGAGGTTCCTGGTGGCCCACAAAACTTTCAACTCTTTTCCTTTCAGAAGAGCCCCGCCTAATTTAAGGGATAGGGGAAATTCCCTGGACATTTTTTACCAAAGGAATGTTTAGAAGGAGGATGTCTAGAGTGGATCTTCCAAAAAAAGAATAATCGTCTAGTCCTCTCAATTTTTAAACTCTAATTTAATATGACATTCTGCTAATGAGACCGCAAAAGTAGTGAAGCAAAGCGAGGAGTAAACATCAACTGAAGGAATACAAAATCCATGGTAGTCAGCTAAATATATATATATATATATATATATATATATGTGTGTGTGTGTGTGTGTGTGTGTGTGTGTGCGTGTGTGTGTGTGTATTTGGGCGCGTGTGGGCGCCAAAAATTCAGATAGAGTATATCTTAAAAAACAATAAGAAAAATAAAAAAAACTAAAATAAGTTTTTCTTTCGTCTCTATTATTCACACACACACACACAAACACACACACACACACACACATATATATATATATATATATATATATATATATATATATATATATATATATATATATATATATATACCAATTTTGTTGTTACGATTTTGGTTGTTATCTACAAGGAAAAATTATCTACACCGTATAAATTTTATTTTTGAATAATATCAACATAGTAAAATATATTGTAACATATGTATATATAGTGTGTGTGTGAGTGTGTGTGTGTGTAACAAAAAATTAATTAATTTGTTTTAGTTTTGCTTATATTCTAGCGATAAATATCATATACATCAGCTAAAATGTCTACATCACACAAATTTATTTTGAAATGATATTTACATCATAAAGCCTAATAACATATATAACATAGATAAAATGTAATTAAAATATTAATTAATAAATTTTCCTCGTTTATGAGATGAAGATTGCAATTATAAAGTGTAGAATGCATATCAAATATAGATTCATGACACAGATAACAAGCCAAAGTAGCACCCCAATACATATATATATATATATATATATATATATATACAGAGAGAGAGAGAGAGAGAGATTGTTAATATAGCTACATATAACGCATGATGAGACACAGTTTCAAGTCTCAAGAAGTATTCAGGACGTATCATGCTGGTTTCTAAACACAGGTCATTCTATTTAGGCCACTGCAGGATTAAGTAAAAGCAAGGGAAACACCTTCCTTTTTATGCTCACTTCTTTGGGGCTACGTATTTAGTTTATTTACTGACATTACGTTAGCCTTTTTTATTTACTCAATTATCAAAATTAATCATATATATATATATATATATATATATATATATATATAATATATTAGGACAAAAACAAACAGGAAACAGATCTCAATCTTTCATGACATGGGCCCAACAGTAGACCTGTCATTTTATTAAAGGGGGCTTCTTCAGAGTTCAAGATAGAAAAGGTCCTTTATCCTATCATTTTATCGGATGTCTATCCATGCTATTTCTACCTTGATCTCTGTCGAAGATTTAATAAAGTGAATCATGTTAGATTAAGATAAGTTTCCGGCTTGTTCTTTATCCTAACATTTTGTCGTATTCGTATCTATATTGATATATATATATATGTGTGTGTGTGTGTGTGTGTGTATCTTACTTATTATAAAACGCAGATTGTGTGTGTGTGTGTGTGTGTGTGTGTGTGTGTGTGTGTGTGTGTAACGTTTATATATTGGATCGAATTTCCTACATTTTTAGCCGATTTCAACAAAACTTCACAGGACTACATAAAATTACCTTGTGGTGGTTCTAACGGAGCCGAAAATGGGAAAAGCACAATTGTTTTTTTAGAAAATCTATTTGAAAACACGATTAAGACACATTGTGAGAATGAAAGGGGGACAACTCACCCACGAAAATGTAAACAAATGAGCATAGCATGATGAAAAAAAAGCCGAACTTGACGAAAACAAAATTTTATCGTCTAATGGTCATATTATTATTAAAGAGGAAAGATCAAAGTATTTTGGGGTATTTTTTTTACATTTTTTAATCGTTCCTCGCACGTCTGAAATTTTCGTTAAAAATATTGTTTTTTTTTGGTCAAAAAAAGGACAGTCATTTTCAATCATTTTTTTCGATTTGATAAAAAAGGTTAAAATCTGACTTTGATATTCTTTTAAAAATCAATTATCATTTTTTCAAAACTGATTTTAATAAAAACAGAAATTATACTGTTTATTTAAAATAATTTGAATCAAGCTTAACTTAGCTTCTGCGTCGAAAAAATGTAATTTGAAAATAAAACAAAGCAGGTCATAACCTTTCACGTCGCTTGACAATTGACGAAAGGCACATTCATGACGTTTAGATAACTTACGGGAGGATTATTCTTTCTACGGATGGAAGGAAGTGAAATTATTTAAGTGAACAAATTATTTACCTCGTTACTGTTAAGGAAAACTTTCAGCGCTCTAATTTTTCATTTTTTTTTTTTTTTTGTACTTAGCTTTCATTTTTACGTTTACGATGCTTTATGGAAAATATAAAGAAATTAAAAAATAAGACTGTTAATAGTGAGATTAAATTTCATAAGAAAAAGGTATCTAATTAATTTAGGTAACTTTCTTATGAAATTTTATCAGAAGTGTACATAAAATACTATAATTGTATGTACATTTATTACATTTTACTGTGTTATTTGTATTTCCATTCATTTTATTATTAATTTTGATATTTCATTTATGGAAAAATGTCATAACTGAGATTAATATAAAAATAAGATCATATAAATTAAACTTTAGCAGTAGTTAAATTTCATAAGATGATACTGTTATTTGTAGGTACCTTCTCAGTTGAAATTGAAAACTCAAATTAACTTCTCCATACGTGTTTCGCAAAAGTAAAGGGCTTAACAGCGGAGAAAAATGCTGAACTCAAATAATGCAACTAAATTGTATTCTGGTTGGTCTTCCGTACTTGATAATTACTGTCCGACTATAAACACAAAAATTACATTTCTTAATTACCATGGCTAATCTGATTGGTCCAAATTATACAATTTTCAAAGCGCTAGACAATGACAATCTCACACGACATTTTGAAAGGTTGATGTTGCTTTTAACTAATGTTAAAATATTTTTTAAAAATTCAATTTAAAATATTTTTAAAATCTTTTTTAAAATAAAAGAAATAAGAAATAATTGTATTAAAAATTCAATTTTCATTGAAAAAATTTTTTGCTTTCAGAAAATATTGTCCATATTCATAAAAACAAATTAAAACAAATAAAAGCATATGAAACTAAATAATATATTTGTTTTATTGAGTTTTGTATGTTACAATTCACAGCTGATTTTCAGATACGTTGGCCAAAAAAAAAAAACAAAAAAAACATGATTTGCATTCTTCAAAGCCTTGTGCTTTTTTGTAATCACTAAAACCGATGGTCTCGAATTTCTAGAGTTTTTCAGAAAATTAGTTATGGGGGTGTTAATGAATATAAAAAAAATATTTCTGCCATGAATTTAATAATAATAAAAAACATATTTATAATAAATTCGATCATCTGTGAATAGTTTGTGAAAGTTTCATTAACATCTGACAATTATTTTTTATTTTTGCAAGATTTTCCAAATTAATGTGTTTTGTTTTTAAATACAAAAAACGCGCTAAAATTATCTATGTTATTTACTACCCCGTGTTGCAACAAAGAGAAACAAGGTTTTTAAATCAAAATTTAGAATATTCTAAAAAGATGGAAAAAATTTAAACAATAATTAAAAAAAATTTAGTCTATCCTCTTCATAAAAACATAAGCATTTTGACGATAAAATTTTGTTTTCATAAACTTTTAGCGTCTTTTTCATCAGACTATGCTCTATGTTTTAGCGATTCCGAAGATTTAATGGTGTGAAAAACCCAGGTTAAAAACCCAGGTTGTGTGTGTGTGTGTGTGTGTGTGTGTGTGTGTGTGTGTGTGTGTGTGTGTGTGTGTCCTTTTTTTATATGGGATCGGATTTCTTACATTTTTCAGCCGATAAAACAAAAATCCACTTTTTTTTTTTAGCATGAGGTAGTATTTCTTATTGTCTTGCACACTTTTTTTTTTTATTTATACATTCAGAATGCTTTAAAAATTCCATTTTACAAGACAATTGTTTATAATAAAATTCTAATTCTATTCAATCGGGGACTTATCATAACGATTGAAAACAATGTTGTTGTTTGAGTTTGGGTTTGACCAATTCGTAAAAAAAAAAAAAATAATTGTATGTACTAAGACATGCGTGTCCGTCAACCTAAACAATAATCTAACGATCTCTACTGATTGTACGAATCGAAAAAAATCGGATAATTCTTTATCTTTAGGGAAAGATAATTCCACGTACTTTTTAGGGCCGTTTTAAAAATTCAATTCCCTTTGCAATTTGTTACAAAGCAGATCAATAAGGCATTGGCCAATAAAATATATTTATATCTGAAATTAATTCAATATTTAAAAGAAAGTATGAAGAAATAATTTAAAAATGCCGACGTAAGAAATCTGATAGACAAAAAACAACAATATTTCGAAGATGGTAATTATTAAGGAAAGAACACAGTACTTGTAATAAAATTAATAAACCCAAATAAAGTTAATATTTTTTGTATTAGAAACAACGAGTGGAAAATATATTCAAATCAGAATTCTAATTATGAATCAGCACAAGCAAAATATGCAATATTTTTTACTGTATTCAATAAGTAAAAAATAAAAATCATAAATTGTAAAAGATTACAGAGAAAGGCTACCTATATTTTTCAACCGATTTCAACAAAACTTCACTTTTTTGGGGGGGGGGCAGGTAGTGTTTCTTATTGTCTTTTCACACTTTTTCTTTATTTTTACATTCAGAATGCTTTAAAAATTCCATTTACAAGACAATTGTTTATAATAAAAATTCTATTCACCAATCGATAGACTCATAACGATTGTAAACAATGTTTTGTTTGAATTTGGGTTTGACCAATTCGTAAAAAAAAAACTAAGTAAGACATGCGTGTCCGTCAACCTTAAACAATAATCTTTGTCAATTTTATTTTTCAGTCTTTATGATGGTCGATACTTGATCTATCTCTTACTGTTACATCCCCGGGCAACGCCGGGCTCTACTGCTAGTATGATATATATATATATATATATATATATATATATATATATGTGTGTGTGTATATATATATATATATATATATATATATATATATATATATATATAATAATAATTATTTATATATGTTTTGTATATTTTCTTAGGTTTTAAATTTTCAAATACCGTTCTGGGGATTCTGCCTATGGGATTTGTTATTCATGTACGGTTGTACGTAGCGTGCTTTGTGGTAATTCGTTTCCGTGTCTGCATTTAAACAGGAGTTCACTTCTTTTGTTAACGATATTATCTTATTCTGGAATGGTGACCCTCGCTAATTTCCTCCCTTTCTCTTTTCTCTCTCTCTCTCTGTCTCTTTCTCTTTCTATCTCTCTTTCTCTCTTCCTTCCTTTCAATCTATTTGTCTCTGTCCGTAGGGGTGGAATACGGATGTGCTAACAAAAAGGCAGTTACGCAGCAATCTTTCTACCTGAATATATATTTTTGTAATATTATTTTATTCCTCTCATAGTATTTCTTCATTGGAAATTTACCAGAAACAAATGAAATCTATTTTCTGTCTTGTTTTACATTAAAAATTATATATATATAAATATGTGTGTGTGTGTGTCTATATATATGTATATGTGTGTGTGTGTGTCTATATGTATGTATATGTATATATAACATCATCATCATCTTTCCCCATGAAGGTTTTAATGTAAAAAAAATTATATATAATTGATTGATATATGTTTACGACTTATCAAACTTCCAGGTTATAATGATTTGAAGGTCCTTCGTTTTGATCAATTCATCTCAAGAAAGGCGATAACGCCACTAAGATGCAAAAGTCGACTAGTGGTGAAAAAGATTGAAAAAAAAGCTTTAGAAACTACCGGGAACTTAATTTTAAGTAAGAAGCAAGGGATAAGCCTTTACACCTGATCAAAAGACGTGGGTGAACAACATTTTGGGGGAAGAAGAGTTAATTTCCTACCTTTTCCTAAGGATAATTGCGTGCAAGGGAATATAACGATCCGATTGGAATTGAAAATCGGTTCTACGATTTCCAATTCCGTGTCGTTACTCAGCACCCGCACATCCAAGAAGCAGCACTTGGTATTCCAAAGCAGTCACTCACCTAGGGACTGACCATGCATGCAGATACAGCGAAACTGTCTGTCTGTGGATGACAATATATATGTCCTCGGAAAATTAAATTCCAGACGAGCAATCTTGGAAGAAAGCACGAATTTGTAAACAATAAATATTCCTGCTAATACTACAAAACTCTTCCATGAATTAAGCCCTCTCGGTCACTGGCGTAGTTATTCAAAGAATAGATACGTAAAAATTAGCGTTCCTTTCAACCAGGCGCTGATAGGTTAGGAGTAGAATCTCTAACTTATGCCAAATCATGATGACAATATCCACAGACAGATTGCTTCGCTGTATCACAGTTCATCAATTTGGCTAGACATGCGATTGTCTCAAGCCGGGATCGAAAACCGACTGATTTGGCATTAGTCGGAGATTCTACCCCTAAGCTATTGGTGCCCGGCGGGGATGAAGGTGAATTTATTTTTTAGATAAACCCGCCAGTGACTGGAGAACTCGATTCGTCTTAACGAAGAGTCTTGCATCAACAGAAGTAATAGTCACTGTTTACAAATTCACTTTTCTCCCTGACAGCTCAACCGAAATGTTTTTCTTAGAAATATTGCTTAATAGAAGACCTTAATGATCTTAGTTTTATTAAGCAACATAGCCATGTACATAATATTAGAGAGAAAAGAAACAAAAAAGAACCTTCAGATATTGGAGGCTATGTACATTAAAAAGAAATTACAAATTACACTCAACAAAATTACATTTCAAACTAGTCACAACACATTATATTGTATCTAGATATTCTGTTGCAATACTTCGTTCTGTTGCAATACTTTGTTCTATCGCGTGGTATGACGTCATAGAACCGCATCTTAAACTTACGATTTCCGTCTGCTATTCAGCGACCGTTATCGTTGCATAGCATTCCTCTATGTCAAAATAACAAAATATCATATTTGATGGTGGATATCTTTGTTTCATGTCTGTATAACCACTCTGACGATCGCCCATGTGAACCGAAAGCTTAGGACCAACTTAATTAAAAAAATAGCCAAATGTTGGACAATTTTTGTCTTTATTTTCACACAAAATTAAAGCAAACATTTGAACATTAGACCGGCTCATGATCAGACATAAGAGACATTCATTGTCTGTTATATTTAATAATATATATATATATGTGTGTGTGTGTGTGTGTGTGTGTGTGTGTGTGTGTGTGTGTGTGTGTGTGTGTGTGTGTGTGTGTGTTTGTGCCTGTCTGTCTGTGTGTCTGTGTGTCTGTCTGTGGATTTAATAGGCTAGTTAATAAATTTTGAGGAATAAAACACAACAAAATGATAACAATATTGGCCATAAAATTGATGATATTTATTGTCTATTAGCCTTTTGACTAAATTTAAGCACAAAGAGAAAGATTTTAAAGCCGTAATTTTTGTTTTAATCACACACACACACACACACACACAAACACACACACACACACACACACACACATATATATATATATATTCATGAATTATTCACACAAAAACAAATGCAAAGGTTAATGATTTAAGATAATAATTTACCAGTAAAAAATTCGTTCATCTCCATATTTGTACATGAACGCACAACTGTAAAAAATTTAAAATCAAACTCAGCGTTGCTACTGCGCGCTCCAAAAACAATAACTCATTTCCAATAGCATTTTCGGATACAACAATACATATATTTTCGTTGTCCTCTTATTACTAAGAGAAAAAACAAGAACAACATCTATTCTATACCTGAAGATGTCTGTAGGAACAGACGAAAGCTTGTAGTAAAAATAAGAACTAATACGGCAGAAATTTATAGAAACAAGGATCTTTTCATTCATAACGTATTCGGAGGTTTTTGTATATTATTTGAATTGTTTGCGATGATGGATTTCTCGCCAATTAAATCATTAACCTTTGCATTTGTTTTTGTGTGAATAATTCATGAATTTGTAAATTGATTGCACGTTTATCGTAATATATATATATATATATATATATATATATATATATATATATATATATACATGCATTTTTTCTTCGGAGAATTTCCTTTGATAGACTGCATTTTTTTTATCATTTCCAAGGAATTCACGGTCACTGACCTATGCCAGCGCCTTTTTGCACCCAGTTTTGGCAAAGGGAATCAAGAAGGCATTTAAAAGTCGTGCGCCTTTTGAAAAGAGATTCAACGAGTTTTCTTGAATTCTACGACAAAGCTCTTCCGATGGCCTCAGATTGCAGAGTATTTTACAACTCTAGAAGGCTAGAAATTATTCAAGTGTTGTTGACGTTCTTTCGCTTTTCTTTGCTCATTTTTGTTTTTTATCTGTTACTTTTAGCCACCACTCCGTGTAGCAATGCAGTGAACTTACTGACACTTCGTAAGGAAGAAACCAGAAAAAAAAAGAAAGAAAGAAGACAAATATGTAAAGAAATAAAAATAAAGGATGGTTATAATTCATTTTCTTTTTATTCGTTTGTTGTTTGGAAGAAATATTGATTCGCTCAAGACGATTCTGAACCGAATAAAATCTTGCATGCTTTTTTAGTTTACTTTTGGGTTTTTCTTTCTCCCCGTCGTATTGTGTAATGTGTAATGAAATTAGCGAACCAGAAACGTTTCTCACAGTACATTACAAATAGAAGCATACATTTCCGTTTTTTCGTTCTTTTTATTTTAAATGTTTTATTTAAGGTATCTAATAATACCATTTTCTTGAGTCGACGGTAGCTTATCTGAGATATAAAATGAAAATTAAACCAAAGACATCAGTAGAACTACGAAAAGGAACTTTAGAAATCAGTAGTCAAAGTAATTTTGTTTGGACTTAACTGATAGGTAAGCGTGAACATATAATAACATTAATAAAAGATTCCACACTTTATTTGGATTATTGATCATACTTTTCATTGCTGACGTCGTTAGCACCTCATTCCGGCCGATCCATTCTTCCACCATCTGCAATTTTCAGAAGAGTTATTCGCATCATTTCAAGATGTCTACAAAAAAACCTGCTTCATTATTTACGTTGCTTTGTTTGTGTTTTTGATTATTTACTTTACTTATTTTTCGCTATTTACTTAATGATCTAAGTCCCAGTCAAGGTAAAAGGTTGCTGAACGTGAATGCTGCAAGAGAGAAGAAACAATGGCTTTATATTATGAGGATACGTAGGATAGATAAAGGTTAGCCCCTCGACTTGAAAAGGTTAAGATTGCATTGATCAGGGAAGCACCCCCTCGGGAGACATTTCCACATTGCATCAATTCTGGGGAAGAAGATGCCTGAGTTTAAACTTACTCCTTACCAATGGAATATGAAGACATATAGATGACTCAGTATACATGGCATGGAATATCTGAAGTGGTGGAACCAAGGAATATATTTTGTACAAACATCTGTCACGGAAATGCTGGTAGAGTAACGAAGGGCTATCAACTTTCAGTCTGTGAGAAATTAACTTTATGTAACAAATTTTAATTATAGACATTTTACTGTTCTAATACACTGTCTGGCTGGGTCGATGTGATGTGACAGAAAACTTTGGTACATCCAAGAGGATGGGAATCGTTTCGCATCTTTTCATTCAGAATTCCTGCTATGAAAATATGCTAAGTATGGAAATAACTCCAAGAGGGCCAATATTTAATCTGTAGAAAGTGCAATGCGTAATATCCACTATTAAAATGGCAATTATTAGAAATTTACGATCGTTTAACGTGGCCAAAGTCTTGAACGGTATTCTATATTATATAAACATTCTCACAAATGATCATCGTTAAAAATCGCGTTTCTCTTTAAATGTGAAGTAATAATAAATAAACTAGTCCCATTCTGAGAGACGTGTTTACTATTGTCGCTCTATACAGGTAGTCTTATTCTGGAAAAAAAATGCTGATAAGAGTGTACCTTGCTATGGAATTATCTTATCTAGAATAAACTGATTGGATTACTATCTACAGTAAAATGATTAGATTGCTAGCCTTATATCTAACCGACTTCCTTTCTCTTCCTGAACTTGGAACCAAGCAGTGATGGAGTAAGCTATTGACGGATGGCGACTGTAAGGGGAACGTGAAAAGTTAGTTCTCTTCACAGCCGTCCTCAGTTCTGATTCTGGACACGGTACCAAGCAATGACGGAGTAATGTCTTTACGGATGACGACTGTAAGAGAAAAATCAACGGCTAGACCTTCGTTCAGCTGTCCTCTGTTTTCATCACGAACTTGGTGTCACGCAGTGTCGGAGTAAATTCTCGAAAGGTGGCTACTGTAAGAAAAGATCAACAGATAGACTTCCGCTCAAATGTTCTTTTTCAGCTTGAACTTGGTGCCAGGAAATGACGGAGTAATGTCTTTACGGATATCGACTGTAAGAGAAAAATCAACAGATAGACCCCCGCTCAAATGTTCTTTTTCAGCTTGAACTATGTACCAAAAAATGACGGAGTAAGGTCATTACGGATGACGACTGTAAGAGGAAAATCAACAGCTCGACCTCCGTTCAGCTGTCCTCCGTTTTCAGCTTGAACTTGGTGCCAGGCAGTGTCGGAGTAAGGTCCCGAAAGGTGGCTACTGTAAGAAAAGATCAACAGATAGACCCCCGCTCAAATGTTCTTTTTCAGCTTGAACTTGGTGTCAGGAAATGTCTTTACGAATGCTGCGTAAAAGAGAAATCAACATCAGAATTAAAAAAAAACAAAACTGGCGTTGTCAATCGTGAAAACCACTTCGGTTTACGTTAGCATTTTCACTAATATCGGGATCTTCAACAGCGACATCCTTTTTGTGCATCTGTATGCTCCGATGTTCTGGAAGAGGATCACTGCTGCCGAATGAGATGTAGAAATTCTTCAGACTTTCCGGCCCAAAGCAATCTCCAGTGACGAGCTCAGTTACAAAACCATTTCCGAGATTATAGCGATTACTTTGCAGGAACGTCGGTGGAGATGGCTCAGGCATATCTACTGAATGACCCCAACCTCATTTCCCACGATATAACTCCTGCTGGACACCACAGGGACAAAGAAATCCTGTACTTATTGGTAAAGTGAGAGCTTAGGGTCTAATGTCTAACACTATAAACGACTCCCAACGCATCGGCTGACAGGCGGTGTTCTCTAATTATCGCCTCAAGTGCTACTCGGCACAGACAGAATTGGCTGACTTGCAGGTAATTAATATTTAGCGAATTTGTTTAGACGGCTGTGTTGATACATCGGATGCCTACAATTAATTCTTCCTTTGTCGAATTGGATAATAAAGTCGTATTTGTAGAATTTGTTAACCAACATGCCCTGGATATGAAGATAAACTATGTCCGGCAGGAAGGTCTCTGGTCGGGAGATTGGGGGTTTTGAGGAGCGTGTAGCCATCATTTAGCTGCTGTTTTCAACCTGTCCTGTGGTGGTAGCACCTGTTAGGGTCCCAGTTATGGACAAATAGTAAACTCCCAAACTAAAATCAATAGTTCATTTTTATAGTAAAATTACTAACAATACATTTTATTATCTCCAAAATACACAATCAAAAAACACAAATTTACTCTGAAAATATAAAATTATGTACAAAAGACTTACATTTCGGCATTAAATCTGCCGACAAACAAAATTAACTAACCATTATTCCTATAGTGAGTTCTAGCCTCTCTGATCACTCAATAATTGTATCCTTGTGTCATACTAAGTTTTATATCGTTGTGGCGACGAAGGAGAAAACAAAAAAAAATACTCAGAAAAAAATTCCTGTGCTATCCGTCGAGAAAGAAAATCAGGAAAAAATGATTTGGTCGACTTTAGTAAGCGACGGAATATGGTAATTGTTTGAGCTTCCATACAAATCTTGATCAATCAACCTTTCTTACCCATAAATAAAAGAACGCCACTTTGAGCGACTGGCAGTCTCAGCTCGTCTTTAGGTAATTTGACGTTATGTAATGATTAGCCAGCTGGTCTTGCTAGAAGAATACTAACTGAGTAGTGAGTTCGATCCTCACTGGTTACCCCATACTTTCGGGCTTGTAGCACATTGAAGCTACGCTTAGGGATGAGTTCTTGTGATTGTGTCAAGTGTCGGAATGTGTGGGCCATAAAATGAAGTAGCTAGGAATAGGGTAGTTAAGAGTGACTTGCCTTTCCTCATCTTCCATGTGCCACAAACAATGTATTTTGTTTAACATTCAGCACTCTGCATCATTCATAAACATTATTTCCCCTTTTACTGCATATAGCATCCCCTTAAAATATATATTTTTATATTGTTTCTTTATATTTGAAATTGCAGTAGTCTGGCTATCAATTTCAGTCAAGATTGTTTCAGGTGTTGCCATAGAAGGATATGACTACACAACCAAGAAATTCAACTTCAACTTGCATTGGCAGAACTAATATTTTTCTAGGCGATAATAGTCACCTACAGAGTGATAAAGGATTAAATAAACAGTCTGAGTTCGCCGTCAGGGTAGAAGGTAGTTGTGCTTGTTGGATTCAGATTTTTTACCCACTCCTCGCTTTCGATTTAAATCCCCACCAGGCATTTTTAACAATGGATTTGCGAGACTCATATATGACCGTTGGAATTACGAACCCGAAGTTTCGATTATTTGGGATCTGAACCCCCCCTATTGTTATTTTCTCTGATAATTGTAAATGCGTCTGCATATTTGTTGTGACTTAGATGACTGAATTTATTAGATCTGTCCATTAGTTGTCATTAGGTTCAGTGGTACGGTCAGTTTATTTGGTTGGTTGATTATATTCAGCGGCAATATTTTATTTAGGGGAATGTGTTATTTAATGTGGAGATTTAAATATTTTCGTACAATTTTATAGCTTCAACTATATATATATATTGAACGCAATTTTATGCCTTCAACTAGAAATAATGTGTGCATAATTTTATTGTATTCTTGGTCACTTTGCTATAAAAATGTATTGTTGGTAATTTGATATTTTATTATAAAATGTACTGTTGGTCAATTTGCTTTAAAAATATATTGTTGGTTATTTTTCTGTAAATGTATTGTTCACTTTAATATAAAAATGTTATGTAGTCAATTTCTTATAAAATGTACTGTTGATCATTTTACTATAAAATGTATTTTTGGTAATCGTTCTATAAAATATATTTCTGGTCATTTTGCTTTGAGGTGTATTGTTGGTAATTTGACTATAAAAATGTACTGTTGGTAATTTTTATTTTCATAAAAATGTATAGCTGGTAACTTCAATAAAAAAATATGTATTAATGGTAAGATTTTTATAAATAAATGTATTGCACGTATTTTTAGCATAAAAATTCATTTTTATACTTTCGTTGTGTTTTTGTTTGGGAGGTTACTATTAGCCCATAGTTGCTAACCTAAAATCTGCTACATCTCCGAGTCAGGGTGGGCCTGAGAACAATAACAGCTAAGAGGTGGTTCTACGGTCCCGAAAGGATGCTTTTCTTGTTGCCAGGTGTAGTTTATTGTCATACCCAGGGCTATCAGGGTCTGCAACAGACGAGAAAAGTAACCAACATTTTCTCATAATCAGTTCCTGATGCTGACGTCAGCGAAACAGTTTGGAAGCCTTGTTCCAGGGAAAAGGTTAACGGTCTAGTCTAGCATTGCTACTGTGTCTCTGAATTTGATCTTTACTAATTGTCTTTCTTCTGGGCAGATGCCAGAGGAAGTAAGGATCTCTCGCTTTGGGTTAATCGATAGTGATTCCGTTTACCAGATAGGCATTATCATTATACTGATATCGGCTCTCACTAGGTAACCCACATTTGTGTTCTGTCAAAAGTAAGGATCTCTCCTTTTTTTTGTTTTTGGTTAATGGTAATGTTAATATTATTGCGTTCCCTGCAAGGAAACGTGCTTTCGGTTGTAATTTATAAAACCTTTCTCTTAAAAGACTCTTTTTTTTAAGAAAACCGGTTTCTCAAATCCATAAGCTTTTATTGCTCTTTTAATTATTCAAAGGGATTTCCTTCCGAAACTTCTGTTTGAAGTGGTATGGAACGTTAGCATGTTTATGTTATTATTTTCTCTTTGAGATACATGTGCTATCCATTTTAGTTGTTGCTTCTTTTGGTAATCCTCAACCTATTTAGTTTCTATTGTTTGGTACAATTCTTTAGTATTTATTCTTTAGTCGCGTTTAGTCGATCATTATTTGTATTGTGACTAGTATTTATGTATTTGTCAGAGCAAATATCTCTTGTTATTTTAGTATAATAGCTGGCGATCAAGTTTAGTACGTGATCATTATTATTGTTATGGTCTAGGTTAGGACCAAGGAAGAACAACACGAACACAAGAGTAGAAATAACGAAGGTATGTTAAACGAAATAATAATACAAGATGTGGAAGGTGTTAGTATGACTGTTAGTCTGGTTTGAAGTGAACTACTATCGGTTCGACTCGATTCGATATTTACTTGACCCCGCCCCCACGAGGGTTGCATGTGGCACAAGGCCGAGTTTATCGTGGGTTTTCCGAGCCCGTAGGCTCAGCCAAAAAATGCCCGTATAACCCGTATAAACGAGATCGGGTTGGTCATTTCTCCCCGAACGAGACTCTGCCCTTCGGCGGAGCCTCGTCCGGGTTCCTTTCTGCTCAATAGCAGAGAGTTCGACCGTCAAGTCGAGAAGCTCGGCTTGATTCGGTATCTAGCCCCCCACCAACGAGGGTTGCATGTGGCACAAGGCCGAGTTTATCGTGGGACTTCCGAGCCCGTAGGCTCGGCCAAAAAATGCCCGTATAACTCGTAAAAACGAGATCGGGTAGGTCATTTCTCCCCGAACGAGATTCTGCCCTTCGGCGGAACCTCGTCCGGGTTCCTCTCTGCTCAGAGGCAGAGAGTTAGACCATCAAGCCGAGAAGCTCGGCTTGATTCTTCTCTCTCTCTTGAGAGGCGTAGTATACATAGTGTTAGGAAGAGTTCATTCTGTAGTTATAAGTAAGGACCCATGACAATTATTATAGTGAAATAACGAAGGTATATTACACGAAATAATAATACAAGATGTGGAAGATGTTAGTATGACTGTCAGTCTGGTTTGGAATGAACTACTATCGGCTCTACTCTCTCTTGAGAGGCGTAGTATACATAGTGTTAGGAAGAGTTCATTCTGTAGTTATAGGTAAGGACTCATGACAATTATTATAGTGCAATCGGTCCTCAATAGGTAGCAGATATTTTTCTCTCTGTGTCTGAATAAGGTTTGCCTTTCTCAAATTTTTCGTCATAAATATTTCTCTTCCGACTTTTCTGATTAGTTTTAACCCAAGTAAATTTTTTATTTTCCCTCAAAAGCGTTAGAGATCAGCTTTTTAAACTTGTTCTGCCTAAATGCTAAGAGTTGTGGCTCAGACGACGAGGAATTTGGGGTCGCTTTGCTTCGAGGTCATCAACTATATGGCGAGGTTTAGGTTCTGAATCAAATATGAAAACTAATCAATATTGTTTTCGCAATCGGGTCTTGTTGATTCTGTCTTCCTGTCATTTTTCTTCTCTCTAGGGTCGATTCTATTCGTCAACAAATTACTCGTTGGCAAGTAACATAGCTGATATCTGATGAAGCAATATATATATATATATATATATATATATATATATATATATATATATATATATATATATATAAAAATAAAGAAACATCTATACCATACAAGCAAACATTCTGAATTCCTAAAAGCGAAATCGAATTGTTTTTATTTCTCGAAATAAAATTACCATCAATTATTCAGACTTTATATTAGGTTTTATCAAAAGAATTTTGTTTCTTTTACAAGCATTTAATCTAAAGCTAATTTCGCATGCACATCTGAAATTAATCTTTGCTTCTACCGTATTATAAGCACTGCTACATTATAATTCCTCTTTTTCTTTCGTTTTTAACATGTATCTGATTACCTCATGGACTATTCCGTTTTTATCGCGAGGAAAAACGAAAATGATATATCAAAGATGGTGCTTTTCTGTGAATGTCTTGTGTTGGTAGGTGTATGCTTATTTGTGTCATGTAAGAACGAACATAGATTTCGAACTTTTATACATTTTATTTACTATTGGATGGCAATAGATGTAGAACAAGACCAGTGATTACAAATAAATTGATAGATCGATACGTGACATTTGAGCATGCGTGACCGCTATCTTGAAATCCCTTTTCTTCTCTCTGTTGTCCTGGAGAGTTTCAATCAAGGGGCATAACTTAATTTCCATATTAGGAGCGAGTTAGCTCTCTTCTTATGACGTCCGTCTTAACAGAAAGAAAGAAAAACCGAGAGAGGAGTCGATAACACTTTCATGTGTTTCACATCTGCTTCACTGATATGGAAAAGTCAGTTTTTAATATTTTCCTTCTTACCATCTTACTTCTTTAAATAATTAATGGAGGCCATCAAAAGTGCCGTAACGACGGAGCTAAAGGGCATCCAAGAAGAATCCTTCCAGCAGTGCAGAGGAGCGTGGAAAAGTGCATTAAACTCGAAGGGGATTACTTTAAAGGAGAAACTATGTAGTATTTTGTTTGGAATTGAAATAAATTGGTTATGACACCAGTCACGTTACTTTTCGAAAGGACCTCGTATGTCAGCTTTACTGCTTTATTAATTATACTTAAAAAGCATCCCGACGATAGCCATTATGGTCCTCCATTACTCCTGCGTATGAGTAGTTCGTCAAAATTAGGGTATATGTCCAGCTGGTTATGGTCAGGCAACAGACAAGGAAATTTATAGTATAGAATGGAATATTTATTATAGCTCATCTTAATTCACCTAGACAGAATCTGTGCAGGTTAACAGTTAAAACTAGATGGCATAGAGCTTGACATAGTATCAGCGTTTTTATTAGTATTATATATTTTAGGCTTGGAGCGAAATATAGTAATAGAGAAAACAGTCACCTCAAAACAATAACAAATTATAACAAAAAAGATGGATAGAAGCTCTTTAGCGTTGGGAGGTAGTATCTCTCTCTCTCTCTCTCTATATATATATATATATATATATATATATATATATATATATATATATATATATAATTAAGTAACGAAAATCTTAGTAATTCGTATGGATAATCTCAAGGAGGATGAAATCCTGAGAGTTCAATGTTAAGTCAGAGCGAATAATTTCATTTAAAATGGAGCATTAAAGTGGTTTGTTTTCTTTAATATATATATATATATATATATATATATATATATATATATATATATATATATATATATATATAATTGGTGTATACGGAATAAATTCAAACAACCAAAAATGCTATTCTTAAAAGTGTGCTCAATACAGAGTAGAGCAAATATAATTTATTCGAAAATTATAATATAGATATGTTTTTCAAATCACTACAAAAATAGCCATTTTGTTTCAGCACTTCTGGGGTCTTATCAAGAGATGGTATTGAATGAATGGTTTCCTTTATTCTACATTCAATACCATCACTTGATAAGACACCAGAAGTACTGAAACAAAATGGCCATTTTTGTAGTGATTTGATAAGATATTCATGTTATAATTTTCGAGTAAATTATATATATATATATATAGAGAGAGAGAGAGAGAGAGAAAGAGATGATGGATTCTCCGACTGACGTCAAGTCAGCCGGATTTCGATCCTAGCTAGAGGCAACCGGACGTCTAGCCACACTCAGCGAAACAGTGTGTCTATGGATGACATTATATATATATATATATATATATATATATATATATATATATATATATATATTAATGCATGTTTAATTAAATAATATAGACAAGTGTTGTCTATTCATTTTAAGTAAATTTCTTTTCATAATGTCGAATGAGCATTTTAGTATTATCACTGAAACACGAAAGAAAATCACTATGTTGATACATTCTTTTATTGTTAATCCTGTGTAAGCTTTCGGCTTGCATAAGTCATCATGAGAGATTACAAATACATTGCAATAAATTAAATAATAAATTATATAACAAAGATGGTAATTTTTTGTTTTAGAATGGTTATACGAACATTGCAACAATACATATATATATATACACACACATACACTCACAAACACTCACACAGATATATACATACATACATACATACATACAGATATATATATATATATATATATATATATAATAATATAGTCTTAATGTATTCTATATTTATGAAATAAAGCGAATGTCATTATAAAAGTGGACATTGAAGTCAACACTCAACGGCTACAGTTTGTTTTATGCTTAAATGCAATCGCCTGTTTTGACGATTGCATTCTAGCATGTAAACAGCTGTCATCGCTAGGTGGTAATCTCAATGTCAACATATATATATATATATATATATATATATATATATATATATATGGGGTATCAAAAATAATTTTACAAACTTTGTGGGTGGGTTTCGCACAGAAAAACAAGGACAAGCCCATACATTAATTGTAAACTGACGCTTGCTTCTAGTTTATTGTACCGTGGGGATCCTAATACGCCCACAAATGTTGGTTGTGTAAATTTGATATTTCATGTCTTCCAAATGTTTCCTCATCCGTAATGAAGACCGTAGAAAACCAACGGATCGCCAGTTTGTGTAAAAGTTCTCCCGTGGCGTGTTTCACGATATGGTAAAACAAAGAAAGAGCTTCTTGATATTTTCAATAGACAGATGATTTGTAACTGACTTTTTGAAGAAGTCTATCTATCTGGCTTTCGGCCACATCGCGTTGAAACACATGTGCGATCTCCGAAGTTATGCAACATCGATTCTGGTCAGTACTAGGATGGGTGACCGATTCGGAA